>PVJX010014968.1:16999-43727 GCA_004027295.1 Dolichotis patagonum
AACAATGAAATCAAGAAGAGCATGGAGTGAAGTCTTTCAGATCCTAAAGGAAAACCACTTCCAACCCAGACTGACATACCCTGCAAAACTGTCCTTCAAAATGGATGGAGAAATAAGATACTTCCATGGCAAAGAACAGCTGAAGAACTTCATGAACACCAAACCAAACCTACAAAGAATACTGAAAGACATTCTAGATTCACACGGGAGAAAACCAACAAGCAAGGCAGACAATTAAACAGAATGGAAAGCTAAAGACACAACAGCAGAAAGATAACATGTCAACAATAAACCAATATATAACAGTTACAACCATTAATGTAAATGGCCTCAACTCACCAATCAAAGAAACAGACTGGCAGAATGGATCAAGAAACAACATCCAACCATATGCTCTCTACAACAAACCCATCTAACCCAAAAGGACACTCATAGACTGAAAGTCAAGGGGTGGAAAACAATACTTCATGCAACAGGAAACCAAAAAAAAGCAGGAGTGGCAATCCTGTTTGCAGACAATGTGAATTTCAATCCAAAAATGATCCAAAGAGATAAAGAAGGTCACTACATACTAGTTAACTTCAAGAGGAAGAGATAACAATCTTAAATATCTTCACTAGAAAACTTCGAGAGGAAGAGAGAACAATCTTAAATATATATGCACCAAATTCCAGAGCACCCAGCTATATAAAGCAAATACTAACAGAAATGAAAAATCAAATAAGCAATAACACAATTATAACAGGAGACTTTAATACACCATTGACCCAAAGGAACAGATCAACTAGAGAGAAAATCAGCAAAGACATAACAGAACTGAATCACACCTGTGAACAAATGGACTTGATAGATGTATACAGAGTGTTACATCCAACAACATCAGAATATACATTCTTCTCAGCAGTACATGGGACATTCTCTAAAATAGACCATATACTAACCCACAGAACATATTTAAGTAAATGCAAAAGAATTGAAATTATCCCATGCCTAAAAAAGGGAGGCAGAGGATATTGTTAATGGGGTAACAAGATTTAAAATTTACACTATTCTCACCACTCTGCCTGGATGGATTACGTGCTGTTCCAGTTTGTCTACTTATGCTACACTTGAGGACATGGTCAGCTATCCCAAAAATAAGAGGACATATTATGGTAATCATCCCTAATTTTCCTATCAATGTAATCTGAAGCCATTTATAAGTTATACTGCCTTAATATGACTGATCTTATTTGAATCTGTTTTGTTAGATTGCTACTCTGCATTGACTGATTTTATTTAAATCTGTTATGATTGATAGCATCAAGTCTAAGAGTATAGGCAACTACACTGACGATGACAAGAGTCACTAAGATACCCACTCTGTTTTGATTATTACATGCTTTTGAAGTCTTATAATGTCTCCAATGCTTCATTTTTATTAATGTTTTTATATACTGCTGAGACACCATGGCAACCATTGTAGATCACATTGTATTGCGGTTTTATGTGACTTTTCTGCCTCATGCTTTTCTAGGAATTGTTTTATCTTGCTTTGTTTTGTTTTTCCTGATAATACAGAAATGATAGATATACATGTAGAGGCACATGCATATGTAGAGCTTATAAACAGTTTACGAGAACCAACTATATAACATATGTTGAAATGAACAACTACTGTGAAGGAAAGAGACACTACAATACTCAGTGCTGATTCCATAATATCATGATGTGAAGTCCAGCAAAACTATCACTTTTTGTTCAAAGTGATCTTAGCTTGCTTTGCCTTGTTTAAGTTCAACACACATTAAGGGTATGGACAGCTGTTTTGAGGAGAATGAGAGACACTATGACAGCCATTCTTGGCTTCCCTAATGTCTGGTCTTGAAGACGTGTAATGCCCTCCTCGTCCTGCTTACATCAATTCCATACTAGGTTGTTTCATGTGAATTCCCTATATGTGACAATATGGACAACTATTTGGAAGAAAACAAGAGTCAATATGATAGAGAGTGAATATCTCCGATTGTCCAGTTTTGAAATTTTTCTCTCTTACATTGCTTTCTTGTGATCCGCTTTGCTCTGTTTTTGTTGTGTTTAATTTTACCCTTTTGATATAATTGCATGTATATTTGAGTGGGTAAGATGGATGACCATAGTGCTGTTTTTGTCAGATCATGGAGCAGAGCTGTTAACAGTCTCACTGTTTGAATGTCTACTTTATATGTTTTAACTTTGTAATTTGAACAACAATTTCCAAGAATTCAGTATGTAATTTGTCAAGTAATAATCTCTTAGGTTTTTTTTTTTTTGGTGTTGTTTTTTTCCTTTTTTCCTTGGAATACTGTATTGTCGCTACCCTTTATTCTGTTTTGTTTTGTTTTTTCTCTTTAAATAAAATTATTTTTAAAAATTAAATTAAATTAAATTAAATTTAAAAAAAGAAGTTATCCTGTGCATGTTATCAGAACGTAGTGCCGTGAAACTAGAAATTAATGATAAAAGCAACCGCAAAATCCTCAGAAACACATGGAAACTGAGTAAAACACTCTTGAGCAACCAGTGGGTCACAGAGGAAATTAAAGAAGAAATTAAACAATACCTACAAGCAAATAAAAACACAAACACAACTTTCTGGCATTTGTGGTATGCCATGAAAGCAGTCCTAAGAGGAAAATTTATTGCATTGAGTTCCCACATTAGAAAGACAGAATGAACACAAATCAACAACCTGATGCTACAGCTCAAAATCTAGAAGAAGAAGAGCAATCCAAGCCCAAAGCCAAAAGAAGGGAGGAATGTAAAAAGATCAGAGCAGAAATTAATGCAATAGAGGCTAAGAAAACAATACAAAGGATCAATGAATCAAAGAGTTGGTTCTTTGAAAGAATAAATAAAATTGATATTGGCCAACCTTATATAAAAAAGCAAAGAAAAAACTTAAATTCATGCAATAAGGAATGAAAAAGGTGAAATTACTACAGACTCGGCAGAAATACAGAAGATCGTCAACACCTATTTTGAAAACCTCTACTCTCATAGGTTCGATAACACAGAAGAAATAGACAGATTCCTAGATACATATGAACTACCGAAGTTGGATCAGGAAGGTGTAAAAAGGCTGAACAACCCAATTTCTATTACTGAAATTGAAAATGTAATTAAGTCCTTGCCAACGAAGAGCCCAGGCCCAGATGGATTCAGTGCAGAATTCTACAAGCAATAAAAAGAAGAGTTAATTCTGGCACTCCTCAAATTTTAAATGAAATTGAAAAGGAAGCAATTCTTCCTAAGTCATTCCTGGAAGCAAATATTACTCTAGTACCAAAACCAGAGAAAGACCCAGCTAAAAAAGAGAACTATAGGCCAACCTCCTTAATGATAAAGTGATAATGAGATAATGAACATAGAGGCAAAAATTCTCAATAAAATATTGATAAACAGGATGCAGCAAATCATCAAGAAGATTATACACCATGACCAACCAGGATTCATCCCAGGAATGCAGGGATGGTTCAACATAAGTAAATCAATAAATGTAATTCACCATATCAATAGAGCCAAAATGAAGAACCACATGATCATCTCTATAGATGCAGAAAAAGCTTTTGATAAGGTCCTACACTCATTCATGATAAGAATCTTACAGAGAATTGGAATAGAGGGTCTTTTCCTCAAGACGATAAAGGCCATCTATGACCAACCAACAGCTAGCATCATATTAAATTGTCAAAAACTGAAAGCATTTACCTTAAAATCAGGCACAAGACAAGGATGTCCCCTGTCACCACTGCTATTCAACATAGTACTGGAAATACTAGCCAGAGCAATAAGACAGGAAAGAGAAATAAAAGGAGTAAAGATAGGAAACGAGGAAGTTAAATTATCATTACTTGCAGATGACATGATACTTTACATAGAAGACCCCTAAAACTCTATTGAAAGACTCCTAGATATAATAAATAAATTCAGCAAGGTAGCTGTATAGAAAGTCAATACTCAAAAATCAATAGCATTTCTATACACTAACAACAAAGGTGAGAGAGAAATAAGAGAAGCCACACCCTTTACACCAGCATCCCAAAAATTGAAATACTTAGGAATTAATACTTAGGAATTAATCTCATGAAAGAAGTAAAAGACCTATACAGTGAAAATTATAATACCCTGAAAAAGGAAATCGAAGAGGACCTCAGAAAATGGAAAGACATCCCCTGTTCATGGATAGGAAAAACAAATATTGTGAAAATGGCCATTCTCCTAAAATTAATACACAGATTCAATGCAATCCCAATCAAAATACCACTAACATACCTCATAGATCTAGAGAAATCACTCCTAAAATTCATCTGGAACCAGAAGAGACCTAGAATAGCAAAGGCAGTTCTAAGCGACAAAGGCAAGGCAGGAGGCATCACAATCCCTGACTTGAAATTATACTACAAAGCTACTGTAATAAAATCAACATGGTACTGGAATAAAAACAGACCTGAAGATCAGTGGAATAGATTGGAAGATACAACCACAACCACAAACTCACTCAACCACCTTATCTTTGATAAAGGGGCCAAACATGCTCCCCAGAAGGATGACAGTCTCTTTAACAAATGGTGCTGGGAAAACTGGTTATCCATATGCAGAAGACTAAAACTAGACCCATGCCTATCACCATACACTAAACTAAAATTGAAATGGATCAACGATCTAAATATTAAAACAGAAACACTAAATCTGCTGGAAGACAAAGTGGGTAAAAATCTCAAAGATATAGGGGTAGGAAGAGAATTCATGAACAAGAATCAAATTGCATGGGAAATACTTCCCAGAATCAATAACTGGGAGAACATCTTATTAAAGAGTTTCTTCATGTTGAAAGAGATTTCCACAAATTGGGAAAAAATCTTAATGGACAGTCCCTCAGACAAAGGACTTCTGTCTAGAACTTATAAAGAATTAAAAAAAAATCAGACCCTTGAAATTCAAAGACTCAATCCAAAAATGGGCATCTAAAGTGAATACACAGTTCTCAGATGAAGAAATACGAATGGCAAATAAATACATGAAAAAATGTTCATCATCATTAGTCATGAGAGAAATACAAATTAAAACCACACTGAGATTCCATCTCACTCCAGAAAGATTTGCCAAGATAGAAAACACTACCAACAACAAGTGTTGGAGAGGCTGTGGGGAAAAAGGAACTCTTCTGCACTGTTGGTGGGAGTGTAGACTGGTGCAGCCACTGTGGAGGTCAGTCTGGAGATTCCTCAAAAAGCTGGGTCTGGAGGTCCCATTTGACCCAGCTATCCCACTTCTAGGCATATTCCCAGAAGATCTGAAAACATCTTACCACAATGATATATGTGCACCCATGTTTTAGCAGCACAATTTTTAATAGCCACATCTTGGAAACAACCTAGATGCCCATCAACTGAGGAATGGATAAAAAAGTTGTGGTATTTCTATACAATGGAGTACTATGTAGCTATAAAGAATGATAACATTGAGATATTTATAAATAAATGGACATGACTTGAAACCATACCTATAAGTGAAATAAACCAATCTCACATGTGTAAATACCATATAGTCTCCCTAGTATGAGAGTTGGTAAGAGTATATAAGATTTTATGGTAAACATGAGTCACCATATCATTGCTTTGAAGCCTTTCAATGTTTGCATTCATCAGTTGGGATGGTTTTTATCGTATTTTGTTTGACTTTATTATATGTGATGCTATGAACAGCTGTTTTGAAGAGAACAAAACATTGTGATATCTATTTCTGATTTAATACTGTCCTTCTTAAACGTCCTACCAAGCTTCTATTCTTCTATTTCCATTGGTTCTATCTATCACATTGTGTCTTATTGGGATTTGAATATGTGTGAAAGTATAAACAAAATTTTTTATTGAAAATGAGATATAGTAGCCATTGATCATTCTCTGTTATTCGGTTCAGAATGCCCTGTAATTCTTTCACTCTTTAAATGGCTTTATACTTTTTTGTTATGTTTGATATTATTGTTTTGAAACTATGCTCAACTATAGCATAGAAAGAAATATTGTGATAGCTATTGTTAATGTCCAGTTGTCTTAATGTTAAGTATTGTGTTGCCTATGTTGTCCGGTTCCGATCTGTTCTGTACTGACTTCTTTTCTCTTATTCTCTTTAAAATAAAATGGAAAAAAAAATTTTATCATGAAGGAATATCAGATTTTGTTCAAAACCTTTCATTCATCTGTTGAAATAATTCTGTGATTATTATCTTTTAGTCTATTTATGTGATGTCTTATATGTACTGCTTCATATATATTGAAACACCTTGCATCTCTGGAATAAAACTGACTGAGTTATGATGCATGACAGTTTAATGAATTGTAATCTGTTTGTAAGAATCCTATAGAAGGTTTTTGCATGTACACTCATCATGCATATTAGTCTGTACCAGTCTCTCTCTGTCTCTCTCTGTCTCTGTCTCTGTCTCTCTCTCTCTCTCTCTCTCTGCCCCCCCTTTCTCTTGCTCTCTCTCTCTGGTTGAGTCTGTACCTGGCTTTGGTATCAAGTGATGCTGATTTCAAACACCGAGTTTGAAAGCATTTGTCCTTTTACAAATACATGGAAAATTATGCAGCACATTGGTATCGATTCTTATCTAAAGGCAGGGCAAATTCAGAAGTAATTCCATTGAGTCCTTCCTTTTTTCAGTTTTTAGAATCCTTCCAAATAATTTCTAATAATCATTATAGATTTCAGTGGTATCTGTTTTAATTTTATTGTTTTCATTTCTTTCTTGCAATTTGGTCTTCCTTTTTTTCTTTTAGAATATTTCGCTAAAAAGTTTTTTACGTATTGATCTTTTGTGCCATTTTGCTAGTTTCATATTCATGAATTTTGGCTGATTTTTATTATTTATCTCCTACTAGTATTGGGATTTTTTTGTTCTTGTTTTTCTAGAACCTTTAGATGTATTACTAAATTATTACTTAGATGCATCACTATATTATTATATGCATTACTATATTATTAGTATATTATTTATTACTCATTACTCTGTGATTCTAATTTAGGTACTAATAACTATAAACATAAACCTTATAACTACTTTCATTGTGTCCCACACATTCTGATATCTTGTTTCTCTTGTTTCACTCTGAATGCTTAAAAATTTCTCCCTTGATTTCATCAATGATGCACTGATCATTCAAGAGTACACTATTCAATATCCACATATTTGTGTAGTTTCGTAATATTTACATGAGTGGAGACATTCCATAAATATGAATAAATATGAATAATGGATTCCATTTGAATTTTAAATTTAAGTGATATACATAGTGATCACATTCATCATAGAAAAGTTGTACCTGAACATAGTATATCTTGATTCTTCTTTATTTCCCCACCCCTCTCCTCTTCCTTCAACTCTTCTTCCTCATCTACAAAATCTTTGTTTCCATTTTTTTCTATTTTGTTTTATTCTTTTTTATATTGATATATCAGTTAAAAATAATTTAAATAAAAAAAGTAAAAGATATAAGGATAGGTTTCATCACTGAGATGATGTTCATAATGGATTATTTAGGCAAAATGTTGGCAGAAATATGAAGAACCAAATACTTCAAAAGGGGAAGTTTGACAGTGTTAATATGATTAAATGTTTTATTAGATAATAGGATATTCTTTTTTGACTCATGTGCATTACATCCTCTCTTTTCAGGTCATCAAGTTTTTCACATCTGTTCTACTAGTAGAATGTGAGATGATCTCATGTACATCTGCCTGTATGCACAGTGAAAAAAATGACTTGTGTGATGTAACTATTTTTGAACCTTTGAGCACAATTTAAGTGTTCTGCTCTACTGTGGATAAAATATCCCAAGGTGATTCCCAGATTCATGGAGACGCTGCAGTGAGTACACTTCTGCATGTTCAGCATCTCCCAGGAACACTGTTTGGGCATCAATAGGAGCCATATGCTGTCTTGGTTTTCATTTTCCCTGCAGGCACTATTCGAGGAGGGGCAAATAATAGTTGGCAACATAAATGATGAAGATACCCATTTCTTCCCTTTTTAAATATTAAGGTACAACTGGGAAAGGACTCAAAGTTCCTTTAAAAACAAACTGGACACTTTTTCTTTGAATGTAGGTAAGTTCTACCTCAGTATTTATTCACTGAATTTACTGATTGATTTTGAGTTATCATAGTCATGGAGCACTGCCTACATCTTAGATTGAAATCAGCCATGTGAAGGATTGGACACAGGTGAAATTTCAGGTAAGAATCATTAGTTAATCATTATCTGAAGATCAATAAGAATTATAGTTTTAAATTCTATTATTGAAGTATACATTTAATGAAGATTTGTAAATTTGCTTTTTCTTGGGAACTTTAGGCTCAATTTTTTACACAATCTATATAGGGTGATTTAGTCTTGGAAATTGCTAAGTTAGTTCAAACTAGAACAGTAATTTGAACTGACTTTTCATGACTTTGAAACAGTCTAGAAGATATAAAAAAGAAGAAATTTGTGATCTGTATTTCCATGAAGGATCTCAAGAGAACCTGACAATGAAATCTCAAGGAAATACCATATATGGTAAATTGACCTGTTATGACTGCCTGAAAATTGTCAGAATACATCGTATTTTAAGTTGTGTTTCTTTTTTTATATTTAAGCATTGCTTTTTCTGTTGTAACTCAGCTAAAAAATCTAGGCTCTCTATTAAAATAAGAAATCAGTGAAGACTGTCAGAATATTTCTTCAAGATAACTCAGAACTTCCTCTGTGTCTGACCTAGTCTCTGATTCTGGCACACAAACAGTGGGTCAACACCTGGGGTCTCTAATGGAAATTTCAGTAAAGCCCCAGAGATTTTGATCTTTTGCTGACCAAGCACAACGCTTACCACAGTGAACTCAATGATTAATAAATTCATTAGACTTTATTCAATCAACAGGAGGCACTTTTTCTTTTCCTTTCTTGACAAACAAAAATCTGATGCTGAGAAATGTTCCATAATTTGTTCAAAAACCAAAAGAACAAGGTTCAACACAAAAATTGGTCACACAATTTTGAAAATTAAGGCTATGGTCTTCACATTCACCAAGTTACAATTCCCTTGGAAAAATTAATTATGACATATAATAATCGACAAAATAAAGAAGCAACATAAAGAAAAGCAGATCGTTACAAGAACCAAAAAGTGTGGAAGTTTTGATTATACACTACACTAGGGAGTGCAGCTATCAGTGAAACCTGTATTTGACAATTGTGGGAGTTCTGATAGAATTTTAAATAAGTCTCAGTTATGAATGGCAGAAAATCCAGCTCCACTGACGCAGTCCTCAGGAAACCTGCCAAGCGATACTGAGATTTAAACAGGAGGCGCTGGGGAAATTCCTTCTGACCATGGGTTGCGGGCAGATAGGAGTGCTTGGGAGCTGCGGAAAGCGTGGCCAGGCAGACTGGGAGGAGGCCGCATGGTGCGATTTTAGCATCAGCAGACTAGAGGCTCCGCGGCACAGAGGGACCTGGCCACAGTGTGCAGCTGCAGATGTCTCAGATGTGTTGCAAGAGAAGGAACCGGCAGTCAGAATGGGAGACTAGGGCAGACTCGGAGGAAGTTAATAAAGATCTGCTTCACACTCAGCATTTATCTGTTATTAAGTGCACACTGAAATCTGCAAAAGGGGTAGGGGACATTCAACTTTGCAGACATGCAGTAGGATGGGGTAGATTTAGTTTGGCATTGTCTGTCACCCAATAGCTCAATATTTTAAAGACTGCCTAGTGATAAACTGACATTGAGATACATTTTAAAATATGAAAATATGAAATGGGTCTTGTAGACATAAACAAGCCATGGTTGCAGAGATTTCTAGAGATCCTTTGGAAATAGGGGACATAGTAATTTCAGATGATTCAGGACAGCAGATTATAGTTACTGAACCATGCATCATAGTGCTTTGCACAAAACTTTAAAAAATAATAGATCCTATTCATGTGCTTTTTCCTGATAAACAAGATTTTATTAATTTTTAATGATTGTGTTTTTCAAATAATATTTTTCCTGAAATGTAAGAAAGTAATTTTTTTAAAACACTCTTTTTGATATTTTTAAAAATTTTCTATATATTTATTTTTCACTTTCAGTCTGCAGGGAAACTCTTCACATTGTGCCTTTAAAGTAGGATTTGACCTGTTCCTTGGTAAGAATCTCAAAGCAAAAAGAACAAAGAGATTAAATTAATCAGTGGGTTCAAATAAAGGTAATTTATTGAATTAAGTGGCTTATTTGACCACTGTTAATATGCTTCATTTATTATCTCAGATAATAAATGCCAGAAGTTAATTTCATAACAATTAATTTCAACTCTGAAAGGATGGGTTTTTATTTTTATGTACACATCTCAATGGTAAATTTATTAAATGAAAAATGCTAGGTATAAAAATATTTACACACAATGGAATACTTGCCATAAAGATAAACTTGAGCATTCATAGGTAAATGAATAAAACTTGAGACCATGATATTAAGCAAGCTATGTCAGACACATAAGCTTAAACATCACATGGTTTACTTTATATGAGAAGTTATATAATATCTAAAGCAAAATAAAAGATACATAAGGAAGTAAGGAGATCATTTTAAATTGTTGGGGGAACAAGAGATGGAGGAAGGACAAGCGAAGTGAGGGAAAGGGCATTTTAGAAAAAGAATTGAAGCAGAAAATGATGAAACAAGAGCTTTTACAAATGGGAAGGAGACCAAGGGTTAGAAAGAGCAGAGAGGGAAAAAAGGGAAAGGAATTCAAAAGAAAAATGCGAGAAAAATCAAGATGCACTATGGTCAGGTATCAACTTCCCAAAATGCACTGTAAACTTTGACTATTAAAAATAATACTGTATTGGTTACTTTTTACTCATCGCTGAGACAAAACACCTGATGCCCAAAATTAGGAAAGGAAAGGTTTATTTCTTACAGTTTTTGGAAGTTTCAGTCCATACTCAGTTGGCTCTAAGGCAGGGTGGCATGGCAGGGCCGCAGTTCATGGCAGCTGCAAACCCTAAGTGGGAACCAGCAAGAGAGAGACACACGTTCTTCCTGCCATTACCTCACATCCTGGCTCCATCCCTAGCAGGGTGTAGCACTGATACCACAAATCCAAGCACTAGACAATGAACCAATCACAAATGCACAATGCAAATACATGAGGCCTGGGGGCCACCCACATAAAACATGACATTCTGGCCCCCAGAAACTCATGTATTACCTTTATATAAAAGACATTTAGTCCATCTCCAAGTTGCCAAAGTCCTAATATTTTCAGCATTGCTGAGAAGTCCAAGTTCCAAGTCTCCTCCAATATCTATGGCAAACTCTTAACTGTAATCCCCTGTGCAAGTGAAACAAGGTTAAACATTTCTGAAATGCAAAGGCACAAAATAGACATTACCATTCCAAAAGTTACAAATGGGGTACTATAAAGCATTGGGAACAAAGCAAGTCCAACATCTAACAGGGCTAAAATTAAGTCCTAGAGTTCCATGTTCAGCATTTGAAGCAATCTGGTTGCAAGCTCCAAAAGGCTTGGGAGATTCCACCCCAATGGCACTTCCAGGGATTTCAGCTCCCACAGCTTCTCTCTTAAACCTTCTCTACTCAGTTTTTGCAGCTTTGCTTGGATGATCCACGTTCTTGGCTTTTCCAAACTTCTGGGGTCTCCACTGCACCTTTGGCTTCACCCTTACATCTTTACATATTTCTCTCTCAGGGGCACACTGCTTGGCCTCACAGGCCCTTTGCAATCAAGGTGGAAGCCTTCTTGGCCTCAGAATTTGTGCATTTTCCTTGCACCTAAAATCAGCACCATGTGGATGTCGCCAAGGTCTGCTGCCAGCTGGAGCAGTAGCCAGACTTCTCTCTCTCGGCTGTAGGGGTCGATTGCCTAGATTGCTGGGCTCTGTTAACCCGATTCTGAAAAAAAGCTTTTCTATGTTGCCACCATTCTGCAACCTCTTGTGGCTGCCGCCATTCTGGAACCTGATGTGGCCTCCCATGCCATTCTGGAGCATGGTGCTCTGAAGCTTTCTCATATGAGAAAATTCTTTCACTATTGCAGTTTTCAGGCTGCACAGGGTGGAGACCTGCTGTTTCCTGGGATGCCCTCTGGCCATCTTTCTTATCTCTCTGTTTTGTCTCAACAATCAAACTCTCATGGAGAAAAAAAGATGGCGGACTGGTAGGTAGCAGGAGAGAGACACTCTCTGAGAGAGACACCACAAATGCCAGAATAAAACACCCTGGAGAGACCCAAACAGAGAGAGATGGACTCTCACAACCCACAAAGAAACTAAAGTGCAAAAAACCACTCCAATATGAGGTCCTGGGGCTACTATTAGTGAATATAAGATCAGCAAGCACAGTGCCCTCCTCAAGCCGCCTGAATTCCTGCCCAACCTGAACAAGCAATCCACACCAAAGTGACTGGCTTGAGCCACCGGAGCATGGAGCTGAACAGCCCTGCATGCAGCTTGCCCAGACTGGCACTGCACGCAACCCACCCAAAGGCACCATGAATTCCCACTGCAGCCATGCTGAAGTCGGAGGTTGGGGAGCCCAGCGGTTCTTGGGGATGCGGTGAGTAATGGGAATAAGATCCTCCCATGGGAAAGGGGAAACTGACTGGATGACATGTTGGATTTGGGCAGGAGAGCCCTAACTCCATAAGGAAGTGGCTTCAGATGGTTGCTCCCTTTGCCAAGCGGATTGGTGGAATCTGCTTGGACTAGGCCACGCCCCTGGTGGGGACCCAGTGAGTCGCTACAAATTAGTTCTCTGAGATCGCTGCACACTGACACACTGAAGGCCTACAAAGGTTGCCTGGCCCACAAGGGAGGAGCTAGTGCACACTGCCAGTAGGTGAATTCTAATCTCTGATAACCTATTGAAGAGGGCTAAAGCTCCTGGCCTGCGCCCTCTAGAGGAGCCTTAGGCAACAAGAAAAGGGTCTGGGAATTACACTGTACACTTGTATGGAAGGAACCAAAAACATGATGAAAGGGAAAAATAAGAAAACACTCCTAGCCCCCAACCCTGAGAACATTGATCCAGGAGAGGTAAATACAAAAGAGGTTGAGGGCAGCAAAAATGCAACATCAAACACTGCATTAGCAGACATAAAGAGATATCTTCAGGACCTTGTAAACGGGACCAAAACTGAAATATTAATTCAAATTAAACGAGATAAGTAGATTAATAAAAGAAGGGCTGGGCACCTCTCAAGAAGACACAGACAGAAGAATGGAGGAACACAAATGGAGAGAAAAATTTAATGAAGAATTCAGAAAAAACCTAGAATTCATGAAGCAGATTCAAAGAGATTATCAGGAAACTAAAGACTGCATAGAAAGCTGGCAAAACTGCTTGAAAGAAACCAAAGATAGACTATCAAAAATGAATGCAGGCTTGCAGGCTTGCAATGTGGAGACATGAAAGGGAAGATCTCTTAAAAAAAACAAGGGAGCAACCAGTAAAGATACAAAGACTGGAAGAAGACAAGAGGATTTATAACTTAAGAATAAAGTATGTGAATGAAGAAGCAGGAATCAAATCAGAGGAATTACAAAGGCTATTCACAGAAATTATTAAGGAAAATTTCCAAGCATAGAAAAAAGAAATGATATGCAGAGGTATGAAGCATACAGAACTCCAGCCAACTACAACCCAGAGCTACACCCAGACACATAATAATCAAGATCCCAGAAATTCAATATAAGAACAGAATATTAAAAGCCATCAGAGAAAAGAAACAGATCACCTATAAAGGAAAACCCATCAAAATCATGGAAGACTTCTCAACACACACCATCAGGTCAGAAGAGCTTGGAGTGAAGTAATTCAAGCACTGAAGGAGAACAATCTCTAGCCCAGATTGATGTATCCTGGAAAACTCTCTCTAGAAATTAATGGAGAAACAAGATGCTTCCATTACAAAGAGGAACTAGGACAATTTGTGACCACCAGTCCAACCATACAAAAAAATACTGAGGGAAATTCTAGGGAGATAAAACAAGAATATGAGCATTTCAGGAACAGTGGCAGAGAGGCCTCAGTAAACGAGGCAGACAGTGGAGTGGAAGAGAAAAAATAGACTATCAATGGCAGAAAAAATAGAATAGCAGAAATGAGGCAGAGAAGATTGGCTATAATCTCTAGTATAGAGGGCCTCAAAATACTAACAAAGAGAAACACAGGCAGAGTAGTTTGAGAGATAGGGTCCATTGAGCTGCCCTATATAGGGAGGCAGTGGGACCCAAAAGAAGCAGTGCACCCCATGGGAGTGAAAGGGGAGGAATTGTCTAAAAAAGGGAGGCAGAGTATATTGTTAATGGGGTAACATGATTTAAAATTTACATTATTCTCACCACTCTGCTTGGATGGATTATGTGCTGTTCCAGTTTGTCTACTTACGCTAGACTTGAGGACATGGTCAGCTATCCCAAAAATAAGAGGACATATTATGGTAATCATCCCTAATTTTCCTATTAACTTAATCTGAAGCCCTTTATAACTTATACTGTCTTATTATGACTGATGTTATTTGACTCTGGTTTGTTAGATTGCTATTTGTATTGACTGATTTTATTTAAATCTGTTGTGATGGATAACATCAAGTCTAAGAGTATAGGCAACTACACTGAAGATGACAAGATTCACTAATATACCCACTCTGGTTTGATTATTACTTGCTTTTGAAGTCTTATAATGTCTCTAAAGCTTCATTTTTATTAATGTTGTTATATACTGCTGAGACATCATGGTAACCATTGTAGATCACCTTGTATTGTGGTTTTATATGACTTTTCTGCCTCATGCTTTTCTACGAATTGTTTTGTTTTATCTTCCTTTGTTTTGTTTCTCCTGCTAATATAGAAATGACAGATATACACATAGAGACTCATGCATGTGTAGAGCTTATAAACAGTTTACAAGAACCAACTATACAACACATGTTGAAATGAACAACTACTTTAAAGAAAAAGAGACACTACAATACTCAGTGCTGATTCCATAATGTCATGATGTGAAGTCCAGCAAAACTATCACTTTTTGTTCAAAGTGATCTTAGCTTGCTTTGCCTTGGTTAAGTTCAACACACATTAAGGTATGGACAGCTGTTCTGAGGAGAATGCGAGACACTATGACAGCCATTCATGGCTTCCCTAATGTATGGTCTTGAAGACGTGTAATGCCCTCCTCGTCCTGCTTACATCAATTCCATACTAGGTTGTTTCATGTGAATTCCCTGTATGTGACAATATGGACAACTATTTGGAAGAAAATAAGAGTCAATATGATAGAGAGTGAATATCTCCGATTGTCTAGTTTTGAAATTTTTCTCTCTTACATTGCTTTCTTTTGATCTGCTTTGCTCTGTTTTGTTGTGTTTAATTTTACCCTTTTGATATGATTGCATGTATATTTTAGTGGGTAAGATGGATGACCATATTGCTGTTTTTGTCAGATTGTGGAGCAGAACTGTTAACAGTCTCACTGTTTGAATGTCTACTCTACATGTTTTAAGTTTTTAATTTGAACAACTATTTCCAAGTCAGTATGTAATTTGTCAAGTAATAATTTCTTAGGTTTTTTTGTTGTTGTTCTTTTCCTTGGAATACTGTATTGTAACTACCCTTTATTCTGTTTTGTTTTGTTTTGTTTTGTTTTGTTTCTCTTTAAATAATATTATAAAAAAAGAAAAAAATAAACCTGAAGACATTGTAATATTTCTTAGGAATGAAATTCTATCCCCCTTTTGAGGTACCATATATCAGTCTCCAATCATATCATGCTCATCATTCTCATTATTTTTCTTTCTTTTTTCCTCAAAAGAATGTATTGGTAAATAATATATTAATTCATTTTGTATAGTTCTGAACTTTAAGGAAATAGTATTAGGATATCCAGTTATACTACAACTGGCTTCTTTTTTCTTAAAAATGTGATTGTATTACTTGCTCTTTGTGTTAGTGGTGCTTCAGTGTAAAACTAGACTATGTATTCCAGAACACTAGTGTATTTCCTTTCTAATTAGTTGGGCTATATGATATCTTCCTTTTCTTCTACAACAAATTGTGGTAATTTGTCTACTAATTTAACCCTATACTAGAACCACTCTATCAAGTGATTTACACTCTTTAACCATGGCCAGGCCATGACAAAATATCTTCCAAATCAATGATAATTATCCAATTCTCCATCATAAGAAAAGTTTAATACAGTCATATCTACTTGTACAACATTCCTTGGTAGTGAACCATTTACAAATTTTGGCTATTTCTGTAAGTAAAAATAATTTCTCACTTTGGGTTAATTTTGTTGTCAAAATTATAAGATAAAAATGGGACATATAAATTTAGTTAGCAATATTATCATTAAAATATTAGTTTACAAGCATTATCACAAAATACAGTGAGTGTTGCTGACTATTGCTATCCAAAAGAAAGGAAGTGAATCCAGTTACAGTGAGTTGTGAGAAAGGTTGAGAAAATATGTATTTTAGTGTGCCATAAATCATGGACCAGGAACAATTGCATTAACATGAAATTTTATCAATTTATTTAGAGTTACTTGATCTACACCTTCAGGGTCCAGCTTTTTAGAAAATATCTTCATGGAGAATGAATCTTGGACTTCTATTTATAATCCTGAAACCTATGTTCAGGGTTCTTAGTAAAAAATCACTCAATTCTCTTACAAAGAAAAAAGTGCATCAATTAAGATCCAACAGCAAGATCATGTTGTATTCTTTGATCTGCATGGAATTTTGCAAGCAGAGTTTATACCTAGAAACACTACAGAGAGAACTCTGAATATTATAAGAGCTTATTAGAGTGTTTCAGAAACTGGCAAACAATTTCAACCTTCATCATACCACACATTGCTTCTGTTATGGCAGTTTCTATTAAATAAAAACTTCAAAGTGTGTCCTCATCCACATTATGATTTGAATATCATGCCTTGTGATTTCTTGGTCTTTCCCAAAGTAAAAATGACCATAAGAAGTAAATTTATTGACTTGAATTAGGATATCAAGTCAGCCATGGCAGCACAACCAAATACATAAAAGTGGATTCCTGGACTGTTTCAGAAAGTGACAAGAATGGTAAGTGCATTCAAAATGAAGGGAAGCATTTCTGAAGAGAATAAATAGCAATATGGCTTTTACCTTGACTTAAAAAAATATCATCATTCACTGTATTTTTATCACACTTACATGTTTCAAGAAGCCCATTGTGAATTAACAACATGTTGAAACTTCATTTAATACACTTAAACTTTCAAATATCACAGGTTAGTCTAGCTGACATTAAACATTCTATAAATGCTTACACTAACCTGTAGTTGTGCAAAGTCATTGTACACAAAAATGCTTTTTAGGGTGCTGAGCAGCCCTGGAACCAGCCTGCTGCCCTGGTATGTGGCTGTGGTTTGGCTCAGCACCCTAATTTTCAACATGAGTCAGATCTCAGGGAAGGCTGTCACTTATTGCTACTTGCCCTGGGGTGGCTACGGCTTACCAAACCACAGACACTTACCAGGGTGGCAGGCCAGTTGCTGGATGCTCAGTGCCCTAAGTTCCAACATGGTGACAATCTCAAGAAACACTGTGACTTCTTGCTTCTTGCCCTGGGGTGGCTGCCGTTTGCCAGACCACAGCCACTTACCAGGGTGGCAGTCTGGCTGCTGTTACTCAGCACCCTAAGCTCCAACATGAAGCCCATCTCAAGAATCACTGTTGCATCTTGCTTCTTGCCATGTGGTGGTTGCTGCTTGCCAGACCACAGCCATTTACCTTGGTGGTAGGCTGGTGGCTGGGTTTGCAAGCTCCCTAAGTTCCAACATGGGACCGATCTCAGGAAGCGCTGTTGCTTCTTGCTTCTTGCCCTGGGCTGGCAGCTGCTTGCCAGACCACAGCCACTTACCAGAGTGACAGGATGGTTGCTGGGTTGCTCAGTGCCCTATGTTCCAACATGGCATGTAACTCAGGAAACACTGTCGCTTCTTGCATCTTGCTCTGGGGCTACTGTGGCTTGCCAGACCTCAACCACTTTCAGGGTGGCAGGCTGGTTGCTGGGTTGCTCAGTGCCCTAAATTCCAACATGGCTCATATCTCAGGAAAGTCTCTCTCTTTTTGCTTCTTGCCCTGGTGTGACCATGACTTGCCAGACCACCTCCACTTACCAGGTGGCAGGCTGGTTACTGTGTTGCTCAGTGCCCTAAGTTCCAACATGGCCCAGATCTCAGCAAACACTGTCTCATCTTGCTTCCAGCCCTGGAGTGGCTGTGGCTTGCCAGACCACAGCCACTTATCAGAGCAGAAGGCTGGCTGCTGGGTTGCTCTGAGCCCTAATTTCCAACATGGTGTGGATCTCAAGAAAAGCTGTTGCTTCTTGCTGCTTGCCCTGGTGTAGCTGCAGTTTGCCAAACCACAGCCACTTACAAGCATGGCAGGGTGGTTGCTGGGTTGCTCAGCACTCTAATTTCCAACATGGCTTGGATCTCAGGAAAGGCTGTCACTTCTAGCCTCTTGCCATGGAGTGGTCGTGGCTTGCCACACCACAGCCACTTACCAGGGTGGCAGACTGGTTGCTGGGTTGCTCAGTGCCCTACATTCCATGACGGAGTGGATCTTGGGAAATGCTGTCACTTCCTGCGTCTTACCTTGGGGTGGCAAGCCACAGCCACAGCCTGGCAAGCCACAGCCACTTACCATGGCGGCATGCTGGTTCCTGGGTTGCTCTGCGCCCTAAGTTCCAACATGGCGTGGATTTCAGGAAATGCTGTCACTTCTTCCTGCTTGCACTGGAGTGCCCGTGGCTTGCCAGACCACAGCCAGTTACCATGGCAGTAGGCTGGTTACTGGGTTGCTCAGTGCCCTAAGTTCCAACAGGGACTGGATCTCAGGATACTGTATCACTTCTTTCTGCTTTCTCTGGGGTGGCCGTGGCTTGCTAGACCACAGCCACTTACCAGGGCAGCAGGCTGGTAGCTGGGTTGCTCAGCACCCTAAGTTCCAACATGCTGCAGATCTCAGGAAATGATGTCACTTCTTCCTTCTTGCTCTGGTGGGGCAAGGCTCACCAGACAACATCCACTTACCAGGGTGGCAGGCTAGTTATGGGGTTGCTCATTGCCCTAAAATCCAACATGGCTCAGATCTCAGGGAATTCTATTGCTTCTTGTTTCTTGCCCTGGGTTGGTCAAGGCTTGCCAGACCAGAGACACTTACCAGGGTGGCAGACTTGTTGCTGCATTGCTCAATGTCCTAATTTCCAACATGGTACGATCTCTGAAAAGCTATTGCTTCTTGCTTCTTTCCATGGAAGGGGCAAGGCTCAGCAGAACACAGCCACTTACCATGGTGGCAGGCTGGCTGCTGGGTTGCTCAGTGTCCTAAGTTCCAACATGGCACGGAACTCAGGAAACACTATTGCTTCTTGTTTCTTGCCCTGGGGTGGCTGTGGCTTGCCAGACCACAGCCACTTATCAGGGAGGCAGACTGGTTGTTGGGTTGATCAGTGCCCTAAGTTCCAAAATAGCATGAATCTCAGGAAAGGCTGTCACTTCTTGCTTCTTGCCATTGGGAGGTCATGGCTTGCCAGACCACAGCCATTTACCAGGGCAGCAGGCTGGTTGCTGGGTTGCTTAGCGCCCTAGGTCACAACATGGTGTGGATCTCAGGAAAAGCTGTAGCTTCTTGCTGCTTGCTCTGGGGTAGCTGTGGTTTGCCAAACCACAGCCACTTTCCAGCACAGCAGAATGGTTGCTGGGTTGCTCAGCGCTCTAATTTCCAACATGGCCCAGATCTCAGGAAAGGCTGTCTCTTCTTGCTTTTTGCCCTCGGGTGGCTGTGGCAGGCAGACCACAGCCACTTACCAGGGCGGTATGCTGGTTGCTGGGTTTCTCAGTGCTCTAAGTTCCCACATGGTGGGGATCTCAGGAAATGCTGTTTCTTCTTGCTTTTGGCCCTGGGGTGGCCGTGGCTTGCCAGACCACAGCCACTTACCAGGGAGGCAGACTGGTTGTTGGGTTGCTCAATGTCCTAGTTTCCAACATGGCGTGGACCTCAGTAAATGCTTTGGCTTCTTGTTTCTTGCCCTGGGGTGGTCCTGGTTTGCAAGCCCAGAGCCACTTACCAGGGCGGCATGCTGCTTGCTGGGTTGTTCATTGTGCTAAGTTCCAACATGGTGCAGATCATAGGAAACACTGTGGCTACTTGCTTCTTGCCCTGGGGTGACCACAGCTTGCCAGACCACAGCCACTTACCATGGTGGCAGGCTCATTCCTGGGTTGCTCTGCTCCCTAAGTTGAAACATGACTTGGATCTCAGGAAACACTGGTATTTCTTGTTTCTTGCCCTGTCGTGGCTGTGGCTTGCCAGACCACAGCCACTTACCAGGGCAGCAGGCTTGTTGCTGGGTTGCTCAGAACCTAATTTCCAACATGGTGTGGATCTCAGGAAGTGCTGTCACTTCCTGCTTCTTGCCCTGGGGTGGCCGCAGCTTGGCAGACCACAGCCACTTACTAGGGTGTCAGACTGTTTTCTGGTTTGCTCAGTGCCCTACATTCCAACATGGCATGGATCTCGGTAAACGCTGTTTCTTCTTGCTTCTTGTCCTGGGGTGCTCACAGCTTGCCAGACCATAGCCACTTACCAGGGCAACAAGCTCATTCCTGGGTTGCTCAGCGCCCTAAGTTGCAACATGGTGTGGATCTCAGGAAATGCTGGCGCTTCCTGCTTCTTTCCCTGGGGTGGCCACCACTTGCTAAACCACAGCGACTTAGCAGGGGTGCAGGTTGGTTGCTGCGATGCTGTGTGCCTTAAGTTCCAACATGGTGCAGATCTCAGGAAACGCTGTTGCTTCTTGCTTCCTGCCCTGGAGTGGCTGCGGCTTGCCAGACCACAGCCACTTACCAGGGTGGCAGACTGGTTACTGGGTTGCTCAGCGCCCTAAGTTCCAGCATTGTGCAGATCTCACAAAACGCTGTTGCTTCTAGCTTCTTGCCCTGGCATGTCCATGGCTTGCCACCCCACAGCCACTTGTCAATTTGGCAGGCTTGTTGCTGGGTTGCTCATTGCCCTGAGTCTCAATATGGCTTGGCTCTCAGGAAATGCTGTTGCTTCTTGCTTCTTGGCCTGGGTTGGCCACAGCTTTCCAGACCACAGCCACCTACCAAGGCAGCAGGCTGGTTAATGGGTTGCTCAGTGCCCTAATTTCCAACATATTGTGTACCTCAGGAAAGGCTTCCACTTCTTGCTCTTGCCCTGGAGTGGCCGCAGCTTTCCAGACCACAGCCACTTACCAGGGCAGCAGGCTTGTTGCTGGGTAGCTCAGCGCCCTAAGTTCCAACATGGTGGGGATCTCAGAAAATACTGTGGCTTCTTGCTTCTTGCCCTAGGGTAGACATGGCTTGCCAGACCACAGCCACTTACCACAGTGGCAGATTCATTCCTGGGTTGCTCAGCACCCTAAGTTGCAACATGTTGCGGATCTCAGGAAATTCTGGCACTTCTAGCTTCTTTCCCTGGGGTGTCCCTGGCTTGCCAGCCCACAGCCACTTGTCAATTTGGCAGGCTTGTTGCTGGGTTGCTCTGTGCCCTGAGTTCCAACATGGTGCAGCTCTCAGGAAACACTGTCCCATCTTCCTTCTTTCCCCTTGGTGGCCACGTCTTGCCTGATCACAGCCACTTACCAGGGCGGCAGGCTTGTTGCTGAGTTGCTCAGTGCTCTAATTTCCAACATGCTGTGGATCTCAGGAAACACTCTCCCATCTTCCTTCTTGGCCTGGGGTGGCAGAGGCTTGCCAGACTACAGCCACTTACCAGGGCGGCAGGCTGTTTGCTGCTTTGCTCAGCGCCCTATGTTCCAACATGGCATGGATCTCAGGAAATGCTGTTGCTTCTTGCTTCTTGTCCTGGGGTGGCTGCAGCTTGCCAGGCCACAGTAACTTACCAATGTGGCAGGCTGGTTGCTGGGTTGCTCAGCCATCTCCCTACTAAGGTCTTTACTCCTCCTAAGATATCTGGATCCCCACGATAGTTATTAGATGCCTAATAACTGTTAGGCATCTGTTTTCAGACTCATGCTACGCATAGAAGAGCAATGACTTTTGGATGTATACCAAGCTGTCCTGAAAAAGGAGGACATCATAATGATGTGTGAAAGCAATGGCACTGTACACTTGAGTGTCCTTTATGTTTTGGGTCACAAAGGATTCACCTGACAATATCAGGGAGTTACTGAAGCCTCCTTGCCCCAAAGAGCCAAGTGTGGACCTTTTAGTATTCTCATTTGTTGGAATTTGTGGTCACATTATCCTCAGCCCATTTCTAGATATCATGATGATTGGCAAGCTTATCTGCTCCTGGACACCTTGAGTAATTGAGTCACTCTTGGGGTAAATTAAATGAAGAACATAGACTAGGTAGAATTCATACCTTATCAATAAAATCCGGATTACTTGAACTATGCAGAACAAGCCACATTTTACCCCTCAACAAGGGCATCCTTAGCCATGGATCAAAATTGATCAGAAACAAATCTCTGCACAATTGCTCAGGCTTTAATTAAGATTGTATTCTGATCAGTAACTTTATATTCCTGGGACAAAATGTCTTAGATCTGCAACTGAGCTAAAGAGAGGTTTGTTTTGGCTCACAGTTTTAGAGGCTTCAGTCAGAGGCTTCAGTGCATGGTCAGTGCATGGTTTCTGCCATGCAGAAATATGGCAGAAGGGCATGGTGGGGCATTGCTGCTCATTTCATGAGGGAGTGAAATTAGAGAACAGAAAAGAACCTGAGAGTAAGGGCCAGTTGTACTACTCAAGTTCACTCAACACTGACACTTCCTTGAGTGTGTTTAACATGTTCTAGGCATCTCACAAACCAACTGTTCAAGGTTAACTGTTACAGATGCTCTTAGTCTGTCCTGTGTTCACTTCCCTAGACATCCAGGGCCACTGCCTGTGGTCCTGTTGACCACTCTGTACAATTAGAGCAGAAGCAATTCTTTATCAAGCTTGATCTTTGTCCTTAAAGTACTCACTCTGGGAATCTCTTCTCTTCTAGGACAACTAATATTGTTTTTTGTCATATTTAGCTTCATACTGTGTTTACTCAATATTCATTTCTTATTCTCAACTTATCACTTTCAGTTTTAAAATATGCTGTTGAATTAAATAAATACTGTAGCTAAGGGATGACCTTCTTGCCTCAGATCTCAAGCAGCCATGGCTCTCTTATTGCCAGAGGCAACCAAACTGACTTTAGGCAAAGATCTGATCATATATACACCTCATAATGTGACAGGACTCCTTCCTCCTAAGGGAAGTCTATGGCTGTCTGATAACCAACTTCTTAAATACCAGGCTTTACTTCTAGAAAGACCAGCTATTCAAATAAAGACATGTTCTTCCTTAAATCCCACCACCTTCTTGCCAAAACAGGAGGAAGAAATTAAAAATGATAAACATGACTGTAAACAGGTAATTTTTCATACATATGCAGCTAAAAAAGACTTATTAGACACCCCACTTACTGACCCAGATTTAACCTTCTTCTGTGATGGCAGCTCCTTCATGGAAAATGGAAAAAGAAAGGCAGGATTTGCAGTGGTGACTTTACACCATACTCTTAAAAGTGCCTCACTTACACCTGGGACTAGTGCTCAGCTAGCAGAGCTCATAGCTCTGACCAGAACCCTACAACTCAACAAGGGGCAAAAGGTCAATATTTATACTGATTCTAAGTATGCTTTCCTAGTATTACATGCTCATGTAGCCATATGGAAAGAAAAAATTTCCTAACAGCCAGTAGATATCCTATAAAATATAAGGAAATAGATGACCTTTTATTACAGGCTGTCCTTTAAATTGGATGGCATTAGATGTTCTAGCAGCAGCACAGGGGGTCACATGTATAATTGTAAAAACTGCTATATATACATTCCTGATTCTTCTGCTAGTGTCTCAGTGGCTATTCAAGACATTTGACAACAAATTAACATGTCAGACTCTGAGATTCCCTTCACCTTGTTTTTCTCCTCCTTATGGAAAGCTATTACTAGTTCCTCTTGGTAAAAATCTGTGTTAACTATACTTATACTTGTCATGTTGATTTTATGCTTTGGCCCATACATACTTAACTATTTCTTTTGCTTTGTCTCCTCTAGACTTAAAGCTGTGCACATACCCAAGATGAAAATTCCTGCTATCTATCGAGGGCCTCTAGACAGAAACTCTGTAGAAGTACCTCTAACCTCTAATATTATAGGCAATCAGACAGGGCTAAGCCCTCAAAGAAGCTGGCACAGAGGACCAGATGCCTGATGACCTTAGAGGAGACCCATACCTCTTGCTGTAGGCCAGATCTCAAAGCAGAGGAAATGAGCCAGATCTCAGGCCAGATCTCAAGACAAAGAATCAAACATGCATCTACATCCTGGGTATTGATATCTAATTAGTTCCCTGGAGCCACTATCCCATCCCTCAAGGGGAAATGTCACAATCCCAAGAATTCCTGCTTCCTATGTGACTTGCTTTCCCATGTGTCCCTAATGTAATCAATTTTACCTGAACTATTGATTTTACTGGCTAACTGTAGCTATGTCCCAGGTCATGCCCATCTGCCCTGTGAGTTCCCAGTCTTCCCCTACCTTGAGCCTGTTGTATTCTAACCTAAGCACTGCCATCCTGTTCTATATGCACCATTTCCATTGTCCTAGATTTCAACCTTTGTTCTCTGTAAAATTCCAGGAATTTGGCAACTCCCCTCTCTGCAAAGCTGTTACCTTTGTTCTCTGTAAATTTCCAGGAACTGGCCCACCACTAAACCACAAAGCTAAAACCCCCTCTACTGTGCAGGTGTAACCTTTAAACTCTGTAAAATTCCAGTAAATGACCATGAGCTGTAACAAAACCGCTTCACCCTTGCCCCTCCCCACCTTTGCTTTGTGGTTTTTTTCCTTTATAAACCCCTTGGAAATGTAACCTGGTTGCACAGTTCTGCAGATTCCACTGCATCTGTGCCGCTGGTGCCAGCTAAAATAAAGTGCTATATTTTCCCCCCTTTTTTATGGATGTCCTCTCATTTTTTGGGTACTACATTTGGGGGCTCATCTGGGATGGACTAAAGGACCTCCCCTAAATTATTTTTTCATTAATTGGGCAACAATTTGTAAGTATTTTTCTTTTGTCTATTTGGGTGTGCACATTTGTAGTTGCAGTCGAGCCTAGCACTCCTTCTGTGTCAGAGTGGGATGCCCCCAGTAATTTGAGGCTTTTTGCCTGTTTGCAGTTTGGGGAATTTATTTGCCTGTTTGATTTGTTTAACTTGTGTTTTTGCAACTGCCAGTTTACATTTCAGTTTCAGGTTTTGTTACATTTTGGTTTCTGTTTCAGGTCTTTTACATTTTGGTTTCTGTGTCAGGTCTTATGCTGCCTTTTGGATTTAAGGGTAATAATGAAAATTGTTCCCCTTTAGGTTGCTCAACCACAGACAGAAAAATCTCCGAGTGTGTGTGTCTTTTGTGGCACCAGTTTTTGTGTTTTTGTTCTTAAGTGATCACTTCTAAAACTTGGACCTGGCACTATCACTTGTGATTTTTGTCAGCACTACTCTTGGTCCTTAACAACTTTAAAGATTCTTTTAGATTGAGTTCAGATCACCAACTTGGAATTCCTCACCTCTTGGTGGCTCTCAAAGCAAAAGTGAAACTGATGCCTGAGATGCACCTGATTCTTCCCTCCGAGGAGCCATGCCTGATTATTCCCACCGAGGAAAAACCCCTGCCTCCACCCTGCAGGTCCTCAGCCCAGACATCCAACCCCAGAGCTGGAGCCACCCTTTCACCTGCCCAGCCCCATCCAGATCAGGAGCTATCAGCATTCGGAATCACTTGCCTCCTCTTCCACAGCCCCCACCTTCCTCCCTTTGCAGAAGATCCCTATGCCCCAATGACTGCCAGCAGATTTTGCAGCTTTTTGTTTACAGCAGAGGAAAGAGAATGCATCCACACCTTGAGCTGAAAAGCAGTGCATGATCCTGGTGGAAACCCATCTCCTAATCCTGAACACCAGAACCAAGTTTCCCCTTGTCCCATCCTGACTGGAACCCCAATATGACCAGAGGTAAGGAGGTTCTTGATCAGTATCACCAACTGTTTTTAAAGCCCTTAAGGGCACTGCCAGGAAACCCACCAATTTGTCCAAGGTCTCAGAGGTAAGGCAATTGGCTAATGAATCCCCCTAGGGTTTCCTTCAGAGATTACAAGAGGCTTATTGCATTTATACACCCACAGACCCAGTAGCACCTAAAACTGCAAGGGCAATTAACACTGCCTTTGTGACCCAGTTGGCCCCAGGTATTAAATGAAAACTGCAGAAACTTGAAGGATTTGAGGGAATTCCCCTTAGTTAGTAAGAAATTGCTTAAAAGGTGTTTGAGAACTTAGAGGTCCCAAAAGACCAAAAAGTGATTAAAGTCCTAGAAGTCTTGGCTGATAAAGTCACTAAGTCTGACAAAAAGCCAGCTAGCCCACCTCTAGATAAATGGGACATTGGTGAAAGGATTGTCCTAAGATCAAGGCTAAATTAGAGAAAAATACAAAGACTCTGCTGTTGCACGATTGAGGAAGTCAGGGCTCTTATGCTCCCCCAGCCCAGGCTACAAAAATTTC
>PVJX010014969.1:0-43684 GCA_004027295.1 Dolichotis patagonum
AATCAATGTGGTAGAGCACAACAATCCTAGGGAAGTTCTTGGTTTGACAAAAACAGAACCACTGAACATCCTGAAGGCAACAGGAGCCCACGGTCTAGTCGATAAAGCATCACAGCCAGAGCTCCAGAGAGAAGATCTAAGCTAAATAATACCTGTGACATCGCCACGACATTTCACTTAAGAAATTTAAACAATGATACTATAAAAAGTATTAAAGTGAAAAAAGACATTGAATTATCTTAACACATTTAAATTAAATCAAAAACACTTTATGTATGTTAAGTAAACAATCACTTATGCAGTGGTAACCACACAAACTACTTTTATGTTTACATATTTTATCACAAGTTGAAAACACCCTCCAAACTGTTTCACTACCACCATTAACACAAGTGAAAAAACATAAGATGCAATGTTTTCTAATTTGTGTAGAAATAAACACTACTTTGTGCTAAAATGAGGATTGAAACTGAAGTCTTGCAAAAGCAACTTTTTCCCCCATTGGTCTAGCTCAGTAAAGGTCAGATTCTGAGAATTTTATGTTAGAGGATACTCTGAAAGTCAAAGAAAAATATATTACACTTCACATCATGTAAATATCTAGGATAATATTTTGCCAAACAAAGGGGTAAATTCTGAAAGAGTCATTTGTATGACACATATTCATACTTTTGTTCCTAGTCTTTCATTAGTTGGTCCTGAAAATTCAAACTTAGTCTTGCAAGAAAAATATTTAACAAGTAAATTCCCTACTGATTATCATAAGAAAAAGTAATGAAAATTACAATAGTGTATGTTAAATGATCCGATCCTCATTTCAAGAATATAGGAAAATTATGGCAAGAAATTAGAAAAATTAAATCAGGTGTTCTATAATGTAATAAAAGTATACATTTCAAATTTCTGAAATTTTCCAGTATATTAATTTAATATAGACTATTTTAAAATATTAATTATAGATTATTAAAGACATCAAAAACACACACCAGAGAAAAACCAAACTCTTGATAAAGAGCAAAGAAGTTTAGGATATTTCAGGGAAGTATTCAAAAATAATGAATAAGGAAAATGAAAATTAATCCCAGTTCAAAATAGCTAGGTAAATTTGACCCATTATATCAACTTTGAGATGTATTCTTGGGATATATTGCTATTTACAATGTAAATCTTTTGGAGATGAGGAAAAGTCCAAAATAATCCAAAATACAAATCGTTCATAAAGCATTTTTAAAAATGAATTTTAGGTGTATATTTAAGTTATTCACCTTAGGTAAGTTCTCAATTTCCTACTCTAGAGTATTAATGTGCATAAATTAGACCATTAACCGTCAGCAGCATATCGTCATATCGTATAACATCATCTTGAAGAAAAATAAAAAATTTCAATGAAATCAGCAGACAAATGTAAATCCAGGGAAAACTCCTCATGAAACTGGTCTTAGTATCTCAAAATTGTCCAATTTTACTATTTTTGTTGATGAAAGGAAATGAAATCAGCAAGTTTGTAAGTCAGCCCAGAGATAACTGGTCAAACTAAGAAACAATTTGTATTACTAAGAAAAAAAATAAAATCTTAAACATGTTTTGAATTTAAAGAGAAAAAAGAGTCAATCATAGAGTTAGACAGAGACATCAGTAACTCTGGGAAAAGGCTAGGATACAGCATTGTAAAAAAGAGCTTCCCTAAACCGCAAGAGGCCCTGAATTAATCTCTAGCATTGTAATAAAGAGTAGGAAAATAGAAGAAAAAGGTGACTAAGAATGAAGTGCAGCCATTATAAAATGAAGAACAGTAAATAGAGTTTATATACTACAGTGCGCATTAGAAAAGCTGAAGGGTAACCAGATGCGTTTCATGGCTTTTACTTTCTTTTAAGCATGTATCATTTGTTACCAGAGATTCAGTTCTATGAAAAAAAAATAGGAAAATCATACACAAATGAACAGAAAATGAGAAGCAATGGATAGACTAGGAGGGTACCAAAAATTCTAATGTTATTTGTATTTCTACTATGCAATGTCTCTAGGTTGATATTATTTCCAAATCATATCCCTACCTGTTAATGTGATCTTCATGTGAAACTAACGGAAAGAATTTTTTATAGAATTATAAGAATTCATTGCACTTCCTAATTTCCTAGGCTATTTAAGGAAGTCATTTTTTGCTTTCAATGAATAAAAAACCCCAAAATAATACATGAATAAAATTGCATTGTGACATGCCTTGAGGTCACATTAAAACACTTTTTATCCATGGCAAATTGCTTCTTACATGACAGATATTGTGACAATTACACATATTATCTCTATGTGTATTCCTCTCTGTTCTTTTCCTTGCTAACATCTCCTGACAGGCAATCATCAGTGTTACCAAACAGCTCTTCTGTTCCTAAGTACCTATCCAGCAAGCCTCCTGCAGTCTACAGAAAAAGAAAATGAACTCTCCATTGCCTAGCTGAATAATTAAACATTGATAAGTCTGCACTGGTGCTTTTACTGAAATTGAGTCAAAGATAACTGGTGATGACGTTATGAAGAATAAACAAGAACTACGGACCTATGTAATGTGGTACGCTCCACTTGTCTGGTAGCCAAGTGCCCATGTTACTATGAGAAAAAAATAGTGCCCTATGAATTCTTATCACTATCCTGTAAGATTTATCAAACACCAATACTGTTTTATTGAGCTAGGTCTTCTCTAAGCAAGTTTTACAAGCCCTGACACTGAAGAGCTAAGAATTGCATCCAACCACTGCTGATTAAGTTGATTGCAAACTGCTGATACTCAAAAAAGAGAAATTAAAAAAACTCAAGGGGAAAGAAGTAACAGGGCAAAACAGCAATAAAAAAATAACCTTTGCTTTTATCTTTAGGAGAGAGAAAGCTGAGGTTAGACAAGAAATTTGTTTTAATAGAAAAAAAAATCTTCTAACCAGCTAAATGCATTTTCATTTCCTAGGGAATAAAAGTAGTTTAAAATGTAGTTTGAATGTAGCTAATGAATGAAAGTCAGAATGAAGCAATCTGTGCCCCTTAAAGGAGAGCTCCGACTGTGGGTCTCCTGTGAAGTAAAACTGTAGAACTATAGGAATGGAAATGATTTTCAGGAGACTCTTAAGTCTTATCTGGAATTGTATTCCTTTGGTCACTAGCGATTAGCAGTAAGTATTTTAATTAAGTTTTCAGTGGATTTTTCTTCTACAAGCAGTCAATCTCCTCTCCCAGGCAAAATGAATGATTTGAAAGCACAAAGTAAATGAAAATGCAAAGTAAACCTCACTTGTACCAGAAATCTACCTGTAATTAAACACACTTAAGGAATCATACCTTTTTCCATATACTGGATGGCTTGACACAAATTCTAAGAAGAGCAATTAATTACTAATAGCTATGATTTATTACATCAAGGAGGTCTATACATAAAAGGACCCACATTCTTTTTCCTCTCTATTCTACCAGCATCCTATGCAGAGTGAGATATTTTCAGTGAGTGAGTTTTAAAATCCAAAAACTTGATATAACCTTATCCTCGAACGTATGCAACGAAAGTTTTGTCAACCATGTGAAGATGAGCTGTGGGAATTGCTATGTAATAATCTCTATAAAAACAAAGCATTTAGTAAATAGTTTACTTGCCTTCTATGAAGTAAGCGTCAGGGCTGCTTCCAAATTGCTTCCTGCTTGAAAGATGTAGGCATTAAATACTGAAGCAGTTGTGAAAGTGTCTTGTTTTTACTTGCCGTGAATAACAAAGGAAAACTTCTGGGACATTGTTTTCAGGAAACCATTACTGTTCACCCATCCAGTGATCCCTATTCTACAGGCTGGCTCATTGCCAAGGGTGGAGCTTCCTATTACTACAGAAAGATGATGTAAATTCTAATACCAACTTCTATCTTGTGTATTGCGAATATTGAGAAAACATATGGATGCTGAATTGTACTTTTTAATCACCCCAAAGTGTATTTTTCTCGGGTAAATATTTTATTTTGAATCATTACCATCAAGCGTAAGCTCTTTCATGGTATGAAATGAAAGGTCAAATCAAAAAATTTTCCTTTGTTTTCTCCCATTCAATCTGAATAAGTCATACAATTTATTAAAATGTCTTTTACACTGGACGACATACAAGATCACATCATAAATCCTTTAAGACATGCTGGTTTTAATTTTCACCCATAAACTTCAAAGGGATGATATATTTAAGGTTTCTTCATGAGCAAATATTTGAAATGAAGTTTATAATGCAGTCTTTTTGTTACAACAGGAATTCCATTTCTTTTGCACCTAAACATGTCATAAGAAAGAGGTTGTGACCATTAACTGTGAAATGTAAACTTGAATAGATTAAGAAATGCCTCTCAAGTTGTAAACACCCCTGGGTGTGTCTGCAGGCCATTTCCAGAGGTGACTGGAATGCAGCTCAGGAAACCAAAGCAGAGAGAGCGATGACAACTGTGGATAGCACGGCCAACAGTCTTGTATGCTATAGAATAAAAGAGAAAGAAGGAAAAAGTCAATACAGGTTTTGAGTGAGCACACCTCTTGTTTTCCTGCTGTGCACATCAGACTTCCCAGCTTTGCCAGCTTTCCAAAAACCTGGAACAGTGACTCAGGCAGCTTCCAGATCTTCAGTCAGAAGCCAGCGCTCCAGCTTGATTCGTCTCGTTCTGTGTCGGCAGCTGCGGATTCTCATGCTTCTAATCCTATATTCTAACTATGTATATAGTCAAATGGATTCCTCTAAAGGGCCCTAATAATTACAAAACTATATACATAGCTGTGACTGTTCATCTGAAATATGTTAACAGATAACACTGCTCTAAGTTAAAGAAGTTACAGGTACTTTCACCCAAGGCAGACCATCTAAGTCAGATACACAATCTATACTTTTAGTGTGTTATTTTGTCAATCAGAAATATGGCATAAATATAAAAACTGGACCTTGAAATCAAAAGGAATGAACGCTAGTGTGAGAGAGACAATATAATATAATGCAAGAAGACATTATAGGTGTTACATTGTAAATGGAGAACTCTGTGAGCAAAAGAGAGCAAACTGTCAAAGATGACCTAACAGGTAAGATCCTGTGTCTAGAAGACATGTCCTCAAGCACTGACCATCACTTTTATATCTACAGTTATAGTGACCACTACTACTTCTAGAGATAGTAATTGGTACTTGAGAGAAAAAAATATTCTTTTTGAAAACTTTGGAAATGAACAATATAAAATTGTTTTTCTAAAATTTGATGACAGCAAAGTCCTGAAAAAGATAATAATGCTAGGCTTTACTTATTTATGCTGCTTGCTTTCTAAATGAAGGTATCACTACACATTGGCCACGCTGATCTTCAATTCCTGGCCTGAAGCAATCCCCTCAGTTCCGTCCTGAGCAGCTGGGCTACAGGTATGCGCTACCACATCCCTCAGGAGCCTAGAATTTTATTTCTATTTTTTCAAAGACTCTAACTTATAAGAAGCTGGAAGACATACTATAATCTAATGTAAAATTTCAAGTTTTCTACTACATTATCTATACTTTTGGTTTATACAAGACAGTGAGAAAGACGTAAGTAAAAACAGTGATTAAATTACTGAAGAGAATACCAAAAGAATAAAGCATAATTCAAGTGACATAATTCAAGAACGGAAACATATTTAGTATGGACACTTTCAGATTTACTAACTCTAAAGCAATACATTAATGTATCTAAGTATGAAGCTATTCAATATTTTTTTCATTACTGAAATGTATTTCCTAATTATTTTTAAGTATATTTCTAGATTTTTATTAAAACTAAATTCTGGCAACAGATTCAAAAGTCAAATTCTGATAAGTAAAACTATGTATAGGAAGGTTTATCACTGATATTTAGAATGAAGAGATATATTTTATTTGTATAAGTTTATTTTATTGCAGATAAAATATACTTCCTAAAAAACTGGGATATATAAATTATGGATTTAAATTATAAATTTAATTATAAAAATAAATATTTAATTATAAATTATAAATTATAAATAAATTATAAATTTAAATAAATTAAATAAATTATAAATATAAATAGAAATATTTAATTATAAATTATAAATAAATTATCATAAATTATTGATTTTATGCTGCTTTTAAAGAGGTAAGATTATTTTCATATATTATTTTGATTATCATTTTTCACAATATAAATAAAGAGCAAAATAAAAGATAATAGTAAGTGAGGAGATAGATCTTTTACAAATGGACAGAGGATCAAGAGATGGCGAGAGAGGATGCAAAGGAGAAACAAGAGATGGAGAAATAAATTAAGATTTGTATTGTACAAGTTAAGATTTGTAATATAATGTTTACATGTATGACACATAAATTATACCAATCAGCTTTTGCCTTGAAAACAAAATTGGCAATTTCCAGGAATTTATTATAAGTGATGTTGTTTCTCCTTCGTATTACTTTAAGGATGCGGGTCAGAGGATCTGCTGGCATTCTCATCCTTTTTTTACTGGGGACTTTGGCTAATAAATGGGTGAATATTTTACAGTTAAGCAAGTGGGATAGTCAAATCACACTTGGTCTATAAAAATTCTACTCAAAAAAAGTGTATTATACCTCTCATTGTTCAAGGCCATAGTCAATTATATGGAAAACTGTTTTTCATGTGTAAGAAAAGGGGGTAAAACTTGTGATCATCGAATAGTTTTCTGTTCCTTTGTGGTAACCTTTCTTGTTCTACTACCTCCAGGTATTTATATAAAGTGGAAAGTAGCAGTAATTAATTTGCTTTATTGCTGTTCTGCAGAAGAAAGAGTTTAGCTACTGGTGTTGCTATCTTTATAGAAAGTAAATAAGAGCAAGGACAAAAGCAAAACCAGATTACTCTGCCATAAGTAAAGGACTTTGCATCACTTGTGGGAAAAGGGACGCACCTTGAGACCATGATATTAAAGGAAATAAATCAGACACAGAAGCTTAAATATTGCATGGTTTCCCTGATATAAGAAACCTGAAATAAACAAAGATCAAAATAGATAATAGATGGCAGCAAGTGACAAAATAGATCTTAAATTGGAAAGGATTTAGGAGATGGAGGAAAGCAAGAAGGAGGGAGGGAGAAGAAATGAGAAACGAAATGAAGATGCGCTAAGTACACCAGCTGCTCCACATGGGAATGGAAACTTGTATTGCCGGTATGTATTAATAATACATTTTTAAAGTTATAATTAGAGAAAAGCTAAAAAGCAAAAGACAAACAGAAAAAGAAACAAGGCAAAGTAAAAAAAGGCAAAAACACTTCCTAAGATGAATACATACTTTTAATAATAAAAATAATTGAAAATGTACTTATAAGAAAATTTCTCAGAGATTTTGTCATTTCTTTCAGCAGTTCGTATGCTTTGTTTCTGAGATAACTACATAAATAATTTGAAATCTTACATTTCATTAAGAAACCAAAATATACTTTCCAAGTAACATAGAATACAGAGAAATATCATTGATTTTCATAGGTTCTTTAATTTTGCAGGCATAGTTATTTATATTTATTACTTTAATTGTTTTTTTAAATTTTAAATGAGATTTATATCTATTGCTCCCTGTACGAGGGTCACCAGATCCTTTGCTAGTTTGTCCCACTTCTCTGCTTCCATCAAAACATAATTGCTTATCCTGTTATTTATTGCACACTTATCATTTATTTAATTATCAGTCATTGAGATAATCACTGTTTCTTAGAAATTTCTGAAAATCTATGAAGCATTACACAAATTCTAGTATTTGTTAAATATTTTTCTTTATGAAATTCACCTTTGAAACAGGATAAGTATTGTTTATTTTTCAATCAGAATATTTTAACTATAAAAATTATAAATTGTGAAATACTCATGATGATACTGCTATAAATTTAGTTTTAGTTATTCACAGATTGTGATAATTGTCTTTTTTGTAACAAGGACTATTGAATATTTACTCTCACATTTGTTTATACATACTAAATGAAATAAAATTTTCATTCACCTGGATACGTTAATCTTAGCCCTAACGCTAAACAATTGGCCTGGTCTGCGATTGGCTTAGAGGGGAACACATTACTCACTCCTGGAAATTAAATTGCCAGTGCAAATGTTTGTGAACAAAGAACACTGTTCTGGGACAACTTGCCGTCTTGCTGTGCAAGCATAAGAATAACGTGCTTTGGTGATGTCATGAAGTAGCTGCCGCATTGAAGCAATAAAAACAGAGACAGGAAAACAAGTTTAACAGTGTTGAAAAATCTTGAATATTTAAATGTGTACCACATTTGGGTTTATTATTCAGAGATATATATATATTTTTTCTATGTTTTAAACACTTTAAACTTTGTTTTTTGTTAAAACAGTAAAAAAATCCTTAAAAAGATAAATTACTTGAAGTTTTTAACAAGAAATAGAAGCTGAAATGTCTCATGATGTGCTTTGCATGTAGTAAGGACTCAAAAACACAGAGACATTTAGAAATTGCCCAACATGACAGAAGTGCATAATTTTCTTTGTCAAGTAAGAAAGATGACATAAAAATATTTTCTGTTATTACGCTGCATGTTTTCTGAAGTATTTTTAAATTCATTGAAACAGCATAAATTCACAATATATTTGTCAGATCTCTAAGTGATTCCAAAATGTTAGCATTAATACTTGAATGCTACATTATTATATAAAATAGGATAGAGTTATGTACATTTATTTTAAACACTAAATTCAAGATCACTTTTAAAATTCTTTCAAAAATATTTTAACATCCTTAATGCAAACAGATAGAAGATTAAAATGTTTTTTTTTTTCTCAGTTTGTTAGAAGTGAATGAACAAACAACCCATTAAAAACTTTCCCAAACAAGCAACAAACTTATGGAATATTTGGAAGCTGGAATATATTTGCACAGAGTACATTACCTTATGCTTTGATTTTTATGTTATAGTCTCAATAATGAAATTTCTAGGAACATGTTTCTAGGGTACATTTCCTTTCTTTCTTACATATTTATGACTTTCTATACTATAATTTTATACTGTTTTATTCTCTTACTCTTTTCCTTTCTGTTTCAAGGACTGAAAATTGAGTTATTTTTATGAATACTCTGAATTTAAAAATGCCATGCTATAGATTTCTTTCTTCTTATTTTTCAAAAATAATTACTGTTGTACACTTGTGATATATAGTTACATATATTATATATATATATATCCCAAAGTTCATATATATAAACACATCTTCCTCAGTTTTGCATTTCCAAAAGTCTGTCCACATGAACAGGGAAATTATGAATGCAAAGAGACTAGCTACTAGGGGTGATTTGGAAGTTAAAAGCCAATGACTAAATTCAAGATAAAAAGCATAAATTACATAATTTTTAACATAAAGGAGCTATGAAAAAAACAACCCTTGGTTGTTCAGAAATTCACCTGTAGTGTGTGGCCTGTCTCCCCAGGACATCCTTTCTGTGAGCAGACTAGAATGAGTGACAGGAATTGGGGCGGGGCAGATATCTGCCATACCCATTCCCAGGAAGGACTGAGAATTTACATCTGCTGCTAATACCAGGAAGACTTTCTAATTACACTTGTTTTCCCATAAAATTTACTTAATTTAACAATGAACTCACTCCTTATATAACACCTACTATTTTTAATAGTTTCTTCTTCAAAATTTAAGTAAATTATATTTCCAACTATTTGTCAATAACAAATGAAAATGAGTTTTAAAAGACAAGAGTTAGAAATAAAACTCCTTTTTCTAATAGAAGCAGTGATAGTGAACTTCTGAGATCACCTAGGCAAAAAGAAAGTTTAAATATCATGTGCTTTATTTATGACTATTATGCAAGTGAAAGCCAAGCAGTGCATCTCTCTTTGGTGACTTATGTTTGTATGGTAAATTAAAGGAATTATTATGTAATTTCTCATTATGTAATTTCTAGGGAAAATGAATACGTAAAAACTAGGCGTAACCAATACTGTGATCTGATTTCCACTGGAAGTTAGTGAACGAGCCTTGCAAATTGCTATGGCATTAAAAGCAAAGAGATAGACAATAAGTATTTCAGGTTTGGTAAAACAAAAACAAAACAAAACAAAAAAAACACCTCCCCTTAAAACTTTTTTTTAAAAAAAGTGAGCAATTACTATCTGTTCATTCATTAACCAGCCACACATCCTTGTAATATAACATTTTTGACAATTTGAAATTACTGGAGTTGGAACAAATGAGAAAATAATACATTGTGATGGCTTTCAATATGTAAATGACAAAATTTATTATACCATTCTTACTTGGATAATTTCTATTTACATATGGAAAATTTGGGTTATATGTGAAATATATTTCCCCTCAGAAAAGGCTTCTAAAATAGTACTTTCGCTTATTAAATTAAAAGGTAGATAGCATATTTTAAAAAAGTTAACATTCTTTTCTCCAATATGGATCTTAAATACTGCTATATTATATTATTCTATGTTAATATTCAAATATTATTATCTACTTATTGTGAAAATAACTCATTACTGCAAACTGATCCTCTGAAATGTCTTTTACATATCTGTCTCTCTAATAGTTACCGGAGCTGTAATCCCTTGCACCACTGCATTTAGTCAGAGACATACTGAAACACTGGCTTTGTTCTTATCTTCTCACTCCCATATTTAATTATTAGTCTGCCCTCAATTATGAATTTCTTATTGTTCTGCATCACAGATTTAAGATACTAGGTTTTTCTAGACAGATGATTTTGGCTTAGTTAAATCGTCTGCTTTTTGAGATGCTTGATACTTTGTATCACTGTTCAGCCAATTCTATGCCTCTCTAATTTTCTTACTTACAGTTGTGAGTTACAGTCATCGCCTGTTGGAGGAAATAGTTCTTGCACGCTTACCACGGTACGGCTCTTCATGTTGTCCCAGAGTCATTTTATCATCTGCTGCTTGAAATCATCCCTTCATTGCACCTCTTCCAATAATCACTTCCGTTAAGACTGGACTCAAAATCAAGCTTCTTATGGACCATATGTTGGAGTTTGGATTGTATAAAACCTTGATGGTATCTTCTGTCAGTCTCCCTCATGTCAAAATCCAATTTTATTCAGTGGTTTGGTGTATCATGTTTATTTTATGTATCTTGCTTCTCTACTTGGAGTGGCTCTAAAGGTCAAGGTTGTTGGTTATGCCAGAGTGCAGCATTCATAACTCCCCAGGATCTAGGAGGGTAGGAGAATTATAGGACATAATTTTTTCTCTCATAGAATCCATCCGGATAGGAAGCATGTTTTGGGCTACTTTTATGTGTTTCTTATAGTGAGATGTTTTGGAAAAATACAATTAAAAGAGGTTTGTAGACTAAATATTGCAAATATACATGCAATTTAACCTGAAATCACTTACTGTTTGTCTGGGCAATATCTGATAATACAAATCCAAACTCTGATTTAAGGACCAGAGATAGAGAACAGTCTAGTTCCTAGCCTAGGAAGAGTACATTGAAATATGGTCTTATTAGAGCTATTGTCAGTGAGCCTGTCTGATTAATCATCAGGTCTTGTCAGTACCTCTAGAGCAATGAGGTAATATTTTGATAGGTTTGTGTAGCTGCCAGTGAATGATATCACTCAGCTGCATTTTAAGCTTTGAAAGAGTTCACCACTGCCCATCCATATATACGTAAACATACGTTTGTATATACATGTAAGTATGTACACCAAATTTTGTGGCATTCATATCATTGAGTCATTTTGACTGATCCAATTGTATTGACATAAAATTCGTATTTAGTAAAATATTAATTATTTTACTAAAAATGTTAATTATTTTACTATAAAACTTTGAAGTTTGCAGGTAAAATATAAGCTATATGATAAAGTACACAAACATTAAGGTTTTATTAAAAATGCTTAATACTGATAATTTGCATATTAGTGAAATATAGAACGTTATTACTTCTAAAATTATATATTGTTTATGAAACATTATTTTCTATTGTCCTAAGGAAAGCTTGTTCATTTAATATTTTCTGTCTCTACACAGGAATATTAATTAATAAAAATTTCAGTTAATTTTTATATCATGTTTTTTGAAATCTATGATTTAAGGTATTTCATAATAAAGAAAATCTTGATGCATAATTAATAAAGAAAATAAAACTTTCAAAATGAATAAATATACAATGTGCCCTACTTGAAAAACATTGTATAGTTGTTGTAAGAGATACTTCAAGCACATTTATTTGCTGGATTTTGTTTTCTTAAATTGCATATTTCTCATAAGAAAACTAAGAGAGAAGTTATTCATGGTTTTATGAAGTGTCAGTCATGATTTTAAGATGAACTATGATTTCAGAGATGGTGAAATGGTAGAAAATTCTACTTCTTTTAGCTGATGATTATAGTACTGCTTTTCTTCCAATCACCAAAAAAAAATGCTATTTAAATGATATTTTGTACTTGAAAGACAAAAAAGATGAACACAACAATGAAACAGTTTTAAAACAGGTTAGTAAACAGTCACAATAGTTGATACATCACATGCTGTTGTCTTTATCCTACTTATCCAGAACACAGATACAGAAACGACATCTTGTCCAAACAATATCAACCCAAAACTTTCTTTTCAAGGATCTAAGAGGAACTAGATGTATAACCATCTTAACTAACTTGTGTATACATGTAATTATTTTCTTTTCCTCTTTCTGCCTTTCCTCTTTCCCCAATCACAGTTTATTTTTTCTTTTCAGCAGTTTCTTCACAATTCACAATATTGTACATTTTAGATCCTATTTACTTGTTCAGTTACTCACATTAGTGAGACAATACGATGTTTACATGTAAGTCTGATTTATTTTACTTATGAGTATGGTCTTAAGTTGCATGCATGTACTTACACATGTCTTAAGTTTATCCCCCTGTATGGCTAAGTAGTACTCCATTATACATAAATGGAGCTGGCAGACATCTGTTTTTTTTCCCCAAGATTTAGCTATTACAAATTGTGCTGCTATAAGTGTGAATGCACATATATCACTGTGGGATGTTTTTAGTTCTTCTGGGAAGATATCCAGGATGGGAATAGCTGGGTCAAATAGGACCTCTAATCCTAGTTTTTTGAATAATCACTACATTGATTTCCATAGTGGTTGCACCAGTTTACATACCCACAAATAGTGAAAAAGTGTTTGTTTTCCCCATGGCCACACCAGTATTTGTTATTGGTTGATTTCTTGACAATAACCATTATTTCTGTGGTGACATGGAATCTCAGATTTTTTTTTAATTTGCATCTTTCTAATGAGCAATGATATTTAACTTTTTTCATGTATTTGTTTGCCATTTGTGTTTCTTCATCTGAGAAATGGCAAACACTATTATGCACAAATTAGGTACCATAGATAATAATTGGTAAATGTCATCATTGAAATATGAGCTTACTTCAGATTCAAGAAAAATTACCTCTACTATGTGCTTTGAAATTCTTTATAAAATGAAAATCTTATCTTTGAACTTTGGTAATGTTTAGAACCAAAAATCATTAATCTCTGCTGTTGATGATTACATCTTCTGATTCTGCTTCAATGCCAAAAAATAGAAACATAAAATAATATACAAAAGTAGTTTAAAAGTTTAAAATATGCAACATCATCCTTTGGATTAAGTGATACACACATTTTATTTGTTGTAAGACTCAGTAAGTTAATAAACATTTAAATTAGTAGGATATTAAAACATTCTACTTTTTCTCCAAGAGAAGTAAGTAGCATATTTCCTTTCTGAAATGCCTTCAGATGATGGAGTCCCAGGAAGAATATATTCATTAAGCAATAAAATATAGCCTTAGAAGCAACCTGCTCACCAGCTCTTTTGCTCCATGTTTGAAGTCGGAAAGCGACAAGGCAATGAGTGCCCATCCGTGGCCAACTGAAGTGCCAGTCCTGCTCTTAAGACTTTCCCTCTTATTCAGTGAAAACACATGTCTAAACACAGGTATTGACAAGGGCTGAGGGAATCTGTAGATCTGACTATATCTTTCAAAGGTTATCCAGCTATTTGCTTGCACAGTTGGAATTTCTAAACTACTTTTAGGTAAGAAGAAAATCATTAATATTTTAAAACTGTTAATCATTCACTTTAAGGAAGAGTACTAGAGAATTTAAATTAACATCAGTAGCGAAAGTATGTAGGTAATTTATTATTGATTTATTTCTCTTCCTGGGAAATTTTGTGATTAATATTAATAATAAGTTCATAATAGATTGAGTGATTTATGAAATATTTCTGAATTCTATTAAAATCCTTCCTTATGCCATATACAAGGAGAAAAAATTAAAATATTGTCTTTGTGCTTCTGATTCATATAATTATTCTACTATCTGATTTTTCTGTATCATGTGCTCTTCATCTATAAAGTTATCTCAGCTCTAAATGATACACTATCACAAATTGCATTTTTATAATTCATGTAATTTAAGTGTAGGAGTTTACACTATATCATTTTTATAAATCTTTATACATTATTTAATAAACTGTAGGTGTGAGTACTTAATACAAAATGTTGATTTTATGAAAAACTATAGAATGACAATATTGAACCTTCAGAATTTCCTTCTAATTAATTCTTAAGAATTTTGTATCAAAGATATGATTTTTGAAAATGTTGAAAAACTTTAAGGTAACATATGTTCAAACGTGAAAAAAATCAAAGCAGAATAGACTCAAGAAAGTAGAATAATAGAGAAACTTTCATCACAATTGTACAGCATAACTTACATTTTCCATTTCTTTCAAATCTTACTATCCAAGCTATTTGCAGTCTCATCAGACAAAAGTTGTCACACTATATGTGCATTTATGTGCTATTTTGTAACTTAGTTTTTCATATTACTACAGTTTAATACATTTGCATTGCTATCATTTACATTGCTAATCAATATTTCTTAAAATTATACTTTACTACAATACATTAAATCAATAACAAAATATACTTACACATCAATTTTAAAATATTTACAACTTTGCAAGTAGTTATGGTCAAAATACAAAGCTAAAAATTATTCTTGTGGTTAGGTAATTGCTGAAACAGATTTAGCATTATATATCGGCTCCAGGTTTTGTGGGTCAATGTTTATCATGTGATTAAATATCTTAATAAATACTACCAAAAAAACTACACTAAGAAAAGAACTTAAAATAATTTACATCCTATTGGCAGAAGATTTCCTTGCTTAATTAGCAATAGAGATTACTACACAATTTTCTAATCTATGTTTCATTTAAAAATGTAGATATGGAGACTGTTCAATAGTATTTATTTAATAACTTGTTATGTTGATCTTTTTACATTAACATATTTTTGCACTTATTGATTAGTATTTGTCAATGTACCAGACAATTTTAGATGGCTTGTACACATGGAAATTTTGAAAAGAATTTAAAAACAAGGGCTTTTACGGAAGTGTGGGTTGTGCCAGTGAACCATAGAAGGAAGCCCAGAATCTGTGGACTTGTAAAATCAGGAGGAGGAATTGTAGCCAAGTATGATCTGAAATGACCAAGAAAGAAACATGTCAAAAAAAAAAAAAAACCCAAAGACATATCATCTATGTGCAGAGTACCACCTGAGGAAAGCTCTGGCTCTAAACCACCCTTTGTTCATATTGGCTACCCATATTCTGAGGCCGGTAAGCAAATAAATTTAGAAAATAGTAGAGCTACAATAAAGATTAATGTTCAGAATTAAGCAAAATTTACAATGAGTGGTAAAATTTACAGAGACTCGTGATCATGTTATCTTTCTCTATTTCTTTGTTATATTTATTTCTATGTGAAATATAACAAACTTTTGGAATACCTGACATACATGTGTATTCCAAATGTGTTACTTATTTCTTAGTTTTGAGGGTTCCTCACATACTAATTATGCACTTCGCATCAGTAACTAAATAACTTTTGTGATATCTGACCTCTCTTTCAAGGAAAAAAATGTACCACAATTACACATACACATTCTGCCGCTTTAGTTATTAATTTGGGTTAATTTGCCTTCTGTATGTTAAATTTTAGTCACAGTCTCATTTGTTTAGAAGACCCAGCATAAAATTAGACATGGTTTTCTGGAGCACGTGTTTAAAGACATGAATGATGTGATTGCAAAATAAGGTGTGTGTTGAAATTTTTAAAATATATATGACAGCAAACACTGAAAATAAACCTTCTCAAAATACCTCCCTCCTTTCTCTGAACGCTATCCCATTGTTCTTATCACTTTCTGAAGCAGTTTCAGAAGACTTCTTTAAGGGGTCTTTACAAGATGTGATTAAACATATGGTGAATGCTACTACTGTGTACCATCCAACGTGCAAGCAGCCATATCCGCATTATTCACAGGAGCTGGCATCATGCCACTTCTAACTCTTCTCCTAAGTCAAAATGACCATGAAAGCTCAGATTCTTCAACCAACATCAAGGAAACCATGACAGCACAATTAACGATTCTCAAGAAAGGGAACTTCCATTACTGCTTCAGAAAGTTGCAAAAGTAATGGGATAAGTGTGTTTAAAGTAGGGGAGTATTTTAAGAGAAATTAAGGCCAATGTATCTTTTACTGTAATTTTTTTTAAATTTAAACATTTACTATATATTTTGATCAGACCTTGTAGGTCATGATAAATATAATTGATATATGCTTCAGCAGACATTCAATGAACTGGGATGATACATGAAATATCTACCTGAATAACATCTTTTTTGAAGACTATTGAGGTTCATTGAAATATTTTGTATCAAATATTTCTATCAGATTTTTAATAAAGTTTAATATATCCATTTAATTTGACCAAATGATTCTAGTTATTTTCGAAGTAAAATAAAAACTTATATTCATATAGAACTTGTACATTATTGTTTTTGGAAGTTTATTTATGATTATTCCAATAAAATTCTCTTCTAGTAAACTCATGAACAGATAGGGTACAAACTTCCAGTGGAATCGTGCTCATCAATATAGGAAGGAACAAAGAGTAAAGACAATGAACAAAGTTAAAAACATGGACTGATCTCTAATGGCTAGTGCTAAGTGAGAGAAATTACACTCAAGCAGATACAAAAATCAAAGTTCACTTTTACTGACACTCTGTAAAGGAAAACTATGGGGAAACAAAGAAGATCCATTCTTTTTAATTACCAAATGTTAATTTTCAGCCTAAAATAAGTAATTATTTGTAGAGTCTTGGAAAAACACAGGGCACAAAATTATCTGGAAGAAATAAATATGTTCCTAAATACAATTATAATTTGGATTACATTAATAAAAACAAAAATTGCCACATACATGGCACCAAAGATTAAAAATTTTAAACAGTTAAAAATTTATATAGTAAGTTATTTAAGTGGCAAGTAATTAACTAGAAAGGGTACCTAATATAGTTTTTCAAATAAGCACAAAAGAAATAAAATGTATAAATAAAACCTAGCTATAGATCAGAAAAAGGAATGATAAATTTTCAAGTAATTTAAGAAGAAAAAAAGAGAAAAATCATTATGGTCTCTTCTGTCTCATTTAATGTCTTATAAATAAAGTATATGTTCAAAAACTTCCATTACAAATTAAAATATATTTTAAAACTCTAAAAGAAATATAAAAAACTCAAAGAATATGTTTAACTGATATGAATAAGCAAACAATGGCAAACATAATCAAAATTGACATGTTTGCACACCATAACTCTTGCTAATCAATTTATAGATGTGATGATTAAGTATTTAAGACAAAGAAGTCAGTGTTATTTACTTGGGAACATTTTGGAAGTTGAGATAAATATGAACATTTGTTCTTATTTTCATAAACTTAAGAATGTCTGCATTTCATTTATCTCTTTTTAAATGGTATACTTCCTTATTGTTGTGGAATGATTTAAGTCATTTAGAAACAATTAAATATTTCAAATAATCATCATATTTTCAGGAATAATCCTCTGGTGTATATGACAATTCCATTGTATAATTCCAAAAGAATAAATCATGTAAAACACTTAATATTTGTGACAAATGTTCAGTTATTAATATACTCTACTTATGTTTAACTGCGTGTGCATGAAAAATTTATGTCTTTAATTATCTACATTTGCAATTGATGAGAAAGACAAATCACCAAATAGTAGCTGAAATCAATGTTGTCAGAAAAGAAAGCAAAGCTCTGTATCTTTTGCTATTTAATTTGTGGAGTTCTCTATCTATTTTAATACAGTATTTCTTGATGTATTGCATTTCTTAGACATTTATTCATAACAAAAACATATGAGAAAAATTAAATATTGATGTTCTCAGCAAGATAGTTGCAATATTTCATGGCTTTTTACCAAATAAGCAGTATTTCTACTTGCCAGGATATTTTCTATTGATGAAAGATTATTTTTCTTCTCACTCCAAAAGAAATCCAAAAAGTCATTTTAAAAATATTTAACTATTAAGAAACTATTTACTTCTTTTCAGAAACAAGTAGCTATGAAACGGAATGGAATTGTTGACACACTTTTCTGTTCCTGTGACAAAGTCACTGAATTCACTGTTGTAAAGGAAATTATTTTGTATTTTAGAAACATGTCTGTAACCTATGCAAAAAGGGCAGAACATTTTATGATAAAAAGATGACTTATCTAATACTAGTTTCCTTTATAAACATTAGTAAAAAATTCAAAACTGGAAGAATCAATATTGAGAACAGATCAACAAATAGATAAATTTTTATATAATTACCTTACCCATAAATAAAATTTGCAATAATTTTTAGTTTGGCAGGAAACACATTAATCAATTTTCTATCTTAAAAATTTAAAAATTTGTCTAAGTAAATTTTCTCTGAAATATAACATTAGTGTCTCCAGACAACTCAAGTAAACTCTCCAGCTTTGCTGCATTAAATGTCACTGTAAAGAGAAATGGGTGCAGATGCATGAATCGCCAGTCAGTTTTCTCACTGCTTTACCTAGTAAATCTCAACAAATACGCCACTGCACCAAAACAACAAAAAGAAGTTTATTTAGAAGTACTGAAAACAGATGAATCAATGTAAAAGAACTGAAGAAACTACATGTCATGAAAATATGACTGAACATTTTCAAAGCCTTATAGAGTATTTACCACTGAAGGGAAACAGTAATTGTTATGAAAGCTCAGCAGTGGGAAAGAAACTCATCTTGTGAATGGTGAGACAACATGACAATACTCCATCTTTCTGTAAGCACTTGAAGCTTCCTGATCAAAAAAGCAAAATGAAGTGCATGCAAATCTGGATGATATAAAATATGAATGTTTATATGTTGCAAATAATAATGCAAAAAGCCAAAAGACTAGGTTTTATGAAGATAAAGGAAAAGAACAAAAACACCAAAGGAAGACACCATGAAATTATTTCATTTGCGATAGTTATTGAAAAACTATTAAAATTAAAAAGGAAAATAAGAAGATAAGTAAAATTATGTAAATAGTAAGTATATTAAATATGTGAAATATAATATGTGACACTATAAAGACTTTAAATCCATTGAAATATGTATACTACCAGTCTCATTTTTAATGTAATATTGAAGACTCATGGAACTAAATGGCTTTTCCTATATCATACATGACTTGATTGATAGATACAGGATTGAAATGCAGCCTAACTTCATAGTTTACTCTCTAAGCAGAGTATAACATTAATGAGTATCTATATTGGGGAATAAAATAATGGTAAATAGAGGCATTGAAACATACATTTCTGATGTTTAATCTTCACATGAATAAGAATGAAAATATAGAGCTGGGAGGAAGTCATGAAATCCAATTCTGAGCAGCCATGCAAAAGGTGGTACAAAATTAGAATTTAAATCTACTTTCTTTTGAAAGTTTATTTTATAAATAATTCAGTAAATAAGAAATACACTAATGGTTTGTATCACATTACGTGGGATTTATCTGTTTCTTCTGGTACTTCAACGATTAAGTTTAAAAAGTGTATGTAAGTATACAAAATGCTTATTATGTACCAGATGCTATGTTACACAGTATGATACTAATAATGTTTAGAGTTATTTGTTACCTAAGCAATCCATGAAGATATTTGAAGATAGGCAAAATTAAGTTTTAATATAATATTAATAATTTTGAATATAGTATGCTGTGAATTTTTTTGCATTATGTGATATATTCATCTATGTCCCAATATGCAAAGGATCTACACTTATGCTAATTAGTGTATATGCATATATAAATTGTATGCATATATATGTACATGTATTACATATGCTTGATTTTCTCATAGTTTCAGAAATAAAATTTACAAATAATTTAAGTAAATATGGTTGCACATTGTATTGTAGTTAATTTCTTTTTACATGACTACTTAACTATCTTTATCTTATCCATAAAATACTGAAATTCACCTCAGATTATAACAGTTACAAGGCTTATGAACGTAGGTTTTCCATTTAGTCATATATGCGTGACTGTGTAAGTCTGACTGGCTGCCATTAGACTGCTTCCATAACTGAAATTTACATCTCGATTTTCCAGAGGGAGAATGTCTGAGTTCAATGTGTCTAAAGATTGTTTTCTCTTTAACCCTCTACCCTTGGTTTGGAAGTAAGTGCTTTTTTGGTAAGGTTTCATTTGGTTCAGGGCCCAACTTAGGAATTCATTTATCCTTAATTACCAATGTAAAGTTAGTATGTCTTCATGTACTATTGGGAGCTAGGGAATCAAAACTGGAATTTTAGATGAACACAATTCAATACATAACAATGTAAAAACAAGAACACAGTTCATTCAATAATCATGTAAAACACGCACACGTTCAAAGATAGATTATCAATTGTTTTGAAATAAGCTGCTTAATACAACTTCTTTCATCGTGCTTTTCTTTTATCATACTTTGATAAACTATTAAAAATCAGTGGGTTTTGTTTAACGAATTCTTTAGTATCAGACATAGTAGGCCACTGTATGGATTTATTCAACATAGTGCCTTAGTGAATAACATCTAATGTAATACTTATTTCAATTGCACTTCATTTTTGAAGCACTAAATATCTTTATAAACATACTTTTATATATGGAACCTTTTAGAGTTTTATAACAAATTCTCAAAAGGTGTGATTGCTGGATCAAAGGCTTTTGTATTTTGAATTTTAGAAGAAATTGCAAAACTGAATTTTATAAAGTGGTGAATTTGGCATTTCTATCAATTTTTATAAAACAATCTTTTTATGAAGTCTCCACAGCATTAGAGCTTACTGTTTTTATTTTTAAATCATGATTTAATTACTTAGGTTTAACTTTTAGCATTAGTGAATTTATTAGTGAATTTTACTATTCTTTTCCAGATTTGAATATGCTTCTCTGGAAACTGAAATATATGCCCTTTATATATACCTTTTTTGGGGGGTTTATATGATTTTTTCTTGTCAATGTACAATAAACGTAATTTAAAAATGATACATAGCTCTGTAACTAGTGCTTACTGTAAATTATTTGCCAGGACTCTATCTCAACAGGTTGTTGAGAAAGCCAGCAGTAATTTTCTTGGAAAGAAATTTACAATTTGAGAAGTTATTTTAAGATCAAACGGCACAGTATGAAGGATTGTAACAAAGAAAAAGGGCAGAACTCGGTGGTTTCATAGGAAGAAAAGATTGAAAGATAAAGAAACCTCAAACTCGTAGCTTTTTACCCTAAAAGACATTCACCAAATTGTAGTGGATCACACAAAAGCGGAATCTAGAGACAAGCTGTAAGTTTTGTCCTGCTGACACTTAAGAAACCTAAATCTGACAGAGCAGAGGCCCTAACAAACGAATAAATGGTGTGGAAGAAGGTCCTCCAAACGGCCATACATTTGTGCTGAAGCTCTACAGCTGTTTCTCATCGGGAACCAACCCCGCAGTGATAGTAAGTCCAGGTAATACAAAGATGCCTCTTTGTACAAAACATAGCAGAGAAACCAATAGCAAAGTAGTAAAACTGAAGGACGAAACTGGGCATATTTCTACCTCAAAATATTGACATTTTCACCATGGATGGAGACATTTAGCAAATTTTAAAATAGCTCTCAATGAAAAGTGAAAGAGCCAAGTGAAACACTCCAAAGGGCAGAACTAAAACTTCTGGAGTATTGCAGAACAGTGGAGATAAAAGTACTGCTAAATTTCAAATCTAAAGCCCTCCCTTAATCACTGTAATAAGATTGTAAGTACCATTTCACAGGAGAGGGGAAACTTACCCATTCTCTCTCCCCTCAATCCCTGATTGGATTAACCTGATCATCTGCTCCAAAAACATTGCATCATATTCCAACAGAAGCAAAGCAAAAAACTCTGACACATGATAATTTAGAAGACTCTGTACTTTTTTTTATAAGTAATGCTTAACATAAAGAAAAAATTAGTATACAGTTGAAAAGAAAAATTATAGGAACGATATATAAAAGAGAAGTTACTAATAGCAGCAGAACTACAGGTGACACAGAATTTGTGTCTAGCAGGACATATGCTTAGACTATGCTGTCACATTTGAGGAAATAGAGGAACTCTTGTAGAAAATATGTAAGAAAATTCACACTATAGAAATGACCCCTGGAAGACAATGTATAAATTACCCAAAACCTGGCAACTGCCTAAAAATAGCAAATGGATATTCTAAATTTGAAGTGCACAATGTATATGTCACAAATTAAATGATAGGTTTAATAATTAATTGAAAATAGTGAAAGAATCAGGGAATTAAATTAGCTTTACAAACTTTTTTGAGGCAAAGAAAAAAATAATATCAAAAAGAACATATGTACCATACTTACAATGGGCTAACATATCTTTAATTTGATTGTTAGGGGAAATAACATAGATAATGGGCTACAAGCAGTATTTCAAGAGATAAAGATGAGTAAAATACATATAGGACCAGAAAGTCAGTTGCTAGGGATGAGGACCCTCCAATGTTTTTAATACAACCCTCAAATGTTTTTAATACAAACACACACTGAAACTTGAAGTATTCACAAAGCAAAATTTACTTCTGTAAAAGGGTGCCCAACATCTCCAAGGCTAGGAATCAAGCACACCTGATGGATAGTCCACCCAAAATTTATTTGTAACACTGTCCTTTCACCTCATTGGATGAGGGTTTCACAATCTTGCTGAGGATGAATTCACAGAAGTGGAGCCATGGGTGAGCAACAACTGTAGAATGAGGAAATTTAAAAGTACCTGTGGACTAGTTTTAGATCTTACACAGTCTGCAGGAGTCAGAACCCAAGGTCTAAAATGAAGAACAGTCACAAAATGAAAGCCCTTTGGTTTGATAGAAACGACCTTGTTTCTTACATCAGTGAATTGCCAATGTAGTAAATTAAAAGAAAACAGAAAATAAGCACACATGCATTTTAGCAAATAATTTGCAAAATATATTAAGTTCCTAATGTAATTTGTGTGACCATTTGCACTCACTAAAATCATACCATAGCAAACATGGCGCTGTTACTTAGAATGTAATAAGCATGGAATTCAACATAGTTTATGTCAGTAAAGGCACAGCTAATATGACTAATCATAAAGATAACATCTTGGTCTATGCTTACAAATATGAACATTGTTTAAAATTGTGTAATAACATATTTAAGCCCATGATTTCTGTATAACAGTAAAACATATGTTATGCATATATGTTGTTCTCTAGGGCTCTGAAGACAGTAATAGGAGGAAAATATGAAGACGTTTACTACCACAGCATGTCAGGTATAAAAAGCACGGCGATGACAAGGTACCAGTGGGTCCAAGCGTACCAGTGAACATCTGAGAACTAAGACAGCTGTGAGCTACTGTACATTTGTGCAGATATTACGAGAAGGCAGGGAGAGGGGGATGGAGGGGGCAGGGGAGAAAGATTCACGTCAATTGTTACATAACAACATGATTGTATCTAAAATAGCCTACAGAGGGAATTTCTATAAATATGTAACACAGTTAGGCAGGTAAATATAAATATATGGCTAGTTCAAAATAAAGCAAATAAATGAGAAAAAAGTAACATAACAAATGTGAAATAAATATAAGTAAAACATAAGATAGCAAACAAACCAAAACTAAGTTAGAAAATACTAAGAGAACAATTGAATTTGAAAAGTGTAAATTCATATTATATGTAACTTACAAGGACATATTTAACTATAAAAATTTCAAAGTTTTATAATGATGGCAAGCATATACCAAGATGTGATTGTTCCACCTGGAACTTATGACATATAAAGATATGACTGGAATTTAATATAAACTTTATCAATTTTTAAACAGTATGTTACTCACTTGTGGACCTAAGATATTGATTGCAATAAAATCTTCCAGATAACATAACAGATAAAATACACACACGTGGCTGTGTATCTATTTTGTTATTTATAAAATCAGTTACCTGGTTATAAGCAATAGTTTGTGGACCCTTCTATTAATGACAAAACATCAGTAAACAGCATGTTTATACTAACAAAAGGACCACTTTAACAAAAGATGCATTCACATTTATCTGTGTGTACTAAAAATATCTAGCTTTAATATACATAGAGCAATATATTGACACAAGAAAAATGCATTTGTCTGGAAGATACCAAAACAGAAATTGGAAAATATGTATAATGTTTACAATCAATTTCCAGTACAGATTCAATATACAATATTCTATTGTATGGAGACAAAGTACTGTTCAGTGGGAAATTTATAACCTTACATGTGTGGACTAGGAAAAAAGATAAATGAATTAAGATTTTATTTTAAGAGCAATAGAACCAAACAAGTCTTAATAAAGCATACAAAGGTAAAGTATAGATAAAAACATGAGATATACCAGCAACAACAAACCTTTCCAGTTTTACTGCTAGTTGGTTTGGTTCTGACAGCCTCATATGCCCCAAAAGAAACGATGCTTGTCTCTTTTTAGACATAAGAGTTCATTTTCCTTTGCCAAATATTCTACACATATTGTCTAAGGCAGCCACAAATGTTTTGAAAGAGATGAAAATGAAAATACAACCAATCAGTATAAATAGATAAAGCAACCAAAAGAAACAGACAAAGATAATTCAGATGCTGGAACTCTCAAAAGGGAATTTAAAATATAGATCACTTACATGCTCAAGTTTCTAACATAACTCAAATGAAGAGCTGACAGATTCAATCAGAGAAAAACTATGAGTCAAAAAATACCACTGGACATATAATACAGTAAGAAATATTTATAATATATTTGAAATGTTCATTAATAGGCTCAATCCAGTCAAGGAAAATAATCAGTAAATTTAAAAATAGCTCAGATTGAAATTAAAGAAGAAGAAAAAGTTCAAACTAGAAAACAGAATATAATACAGAAAACAGATTAGTTTGGGAGCATATCATATAGTCCAAGTGAGAGGTATTTAGCATATTTGTGAAAGAGGCACAGAAAAGGCATGAGAAATATATAAAGACAGAGTGACTAAGAATTTTCCAAAAATAATGTATGAATTTTATGCACGCATGAAATGATCTAAGAGAACTCAAACAGAATAAGTTATTTTAAGAAACTATAACTGAAATGGTGAGATAAGTGATGTATTGTTGGAGACCCCTGCAGTGAGTTCCAGTCTCTTGCCAAGTGTTATGGCACATGGGGAGAAGAAAGAGCAAGAGAGGAAGTAGCGGTGCAGCAGAGACCAGGGATGACCAGTTGTTCACAGGGAACAAAAGCCCACGAGGCACTCAACACTTTAGTATTATCAATTACATCTAAGTTGAGGACAGTGGGTGAAAAGCAGTGAGTGTTTTCCAGGAACAGTCATGGAAACTACAGTCCATTTGGAAAGGAATGGAATGCAGTCCAATGGAAACAAAGCATTTTTGCAAGGAACACACAGGAGGCAATAAGGAAACTGTAATTTCCCCAGGCGCCTTATGATCCTGCAGTTTTTATCTTGCCCTGTGAACACCATAGCAGTCACTCGTCGTTCGGCTTCCAGTTTTCAACAGAAAAAGAGCAAGAAGTTCTGAGTTCCAATCTGAATCAAAGGACAGGCCAGCGATGGCTGTGGAGGTCCCCTAGACTCAATTTATAATTTGTGCTCCTCAACAACGTCTGATTATTAAACACCCACAATAAATGTAAACATTATATGCCACAAACATGAACTGAGTGTAATAGTAATGAGAAGAATGCCAGTGGATAAAGGGGATTTAGAATTGAGGGGGCAGGTGGGCATGTAATATATATATATATTACATGTCACAAAATTATCACAGTGGTGTTCATTAAATTATCACTTGTTATAAGTCAAATATTACATATACTTTTTTATCACTTACTTCATAGTGAACTGTGTTTTACATTTTGGGTAAGATAAAATAATATCTACTTATGGCACTTGAAATCTTTTTCACTACATCATACAGCTTAAAAACGGATATATAATTCAAGTCATTTTTGAAACTCTTATTATTTGAATGAAAAGTCTAAGTTTTTTCAACATATAATTGCAAAGACATATTTTTACTGATCCTTAATATGCACTTAAATTTTTACTCAAGATACTAGATAACAGGAAATAGGTAGATTTAAGAAGTGTCTCAAGAAGTCTTCATTAACTCTATGAATATAAAACAATTTTAGATAACAATATTGCTGTTATAAATAAAATACTTATCTGTCTTGTATTACTGTAAAAATGTTATGAATAATTAGGAAAACTATAATTTGCTTCTTAGCACTGCTGTGTGCAGTATAAATCAAGTAATAAATTGTTTGACTACTTGCATGCTCAATTCAATCATTTGACTAATATCTTATAATATGAAATTTTAAAATACCAAAATTTCATTATTTACTTAGTTTTACTGACTATATCATTGATTAGTTTAATAATTAGTCTTTAAACACTGAGTAAAATAGCTTACATGTTTTATGTATAAAAGCCTAAGTTAACTTAATATTAATGTATTACATGAAATTAAATTCCTCCTTGAAAAAGCACTTGGATTAAACTACATGTTGGTATAACTTTTATTATATTTATTTTTAGTACCTCATAATACTCTGAAGACACTGAAATTTAAAATGTGTATAGATGTGTTTTTGCAGTGTTCTGCTTAGAAATAAAGTCGCAGTGCCTTATTTTATCCAAATAAAATCCACTTTGAGGTCTGATGGAGAATTGATATCTACAGAACAAAGACTGAACACGATAAAATAAACTGGACTCTAAAGAAAATGTCTTACAAATATTAAACAAATTAGAGTTTATGATAGATAAAGGTTTCTTGAATGTCAACTCATTTTGCTTGCTTATTTAATTTTAATTTCTACAATTAATATCATTGACTGAAATGACAAGTATCCTGCTTTAAAGTAATTTACTCTAAAGGACTTGCCTGGCAAGTTCATGGGCCTCAGTTTGATTCCTGGTACTCATAATAATAATAATAATAATAATAATAATAATAATAATAAAGAAATAAAATTATTTTCCCTATATATGAAAAGGTAGAGAATTTAATACAACTGTTTAAAATATTTTTAAACATAGTCTTCTTGCACAGACTTCATACTATATTTTAGCTCTTTTTATTTGTCTACTTTAAAATCATGTTATCCAAACCTTGATGTGATTTTTCTCTAAAAGTGTATAAAAACACTTTCAAAACAAAACCATGAACAAATCTGACAGTGAAGTAGATTCTATATACATACAAGTCCATGAGAAAAATCTCATTAAGTATCACTTAATATTATTTTTGCTGAATTCAAAACTATTTTACATTTTATTTGTATTATATAAAAATAAAAACTTTAGGTCATACTAAATTAAAGCATAATGTAGTATTTTCATATTCTCCAGGTGAATCATGTACAAAAATATTGGCATTCTTCATTGTTCAAGTAACTTTAAAACTGAACATCTGAGCCATTAACACTTTTTTAAAGGTTGGAAAAATTGATAGCATATTAATTATTCTGTTTTATCTCAAATTTTGATTTCAAAAGTCTTTCATTATAAGATAAATTTATTGTACACATGCGTTAAAAAGAGAATGGTACTATCTTACAATGAGAAAAAAAAAAGTACTCTTCTTCTTTGTTCCATCTGATTTTGGCTTTTCCTTAACAAAGAACCAGTGATGAGATGATATAATTGCTATTATGGCCAGAAGAGAATGTCTCAAAATAGCCAACCAGAAGAATTTGGAATCTGATTGCAACGTGTTCTGCAGAATTATTTTAGAATGTGAAGTGTCTATTGATTTTCGGTTAATAAAGAAGATAGAATTGTGGAGATATTCTTCCAGTTGTGGGGGAGGTTTTTGCAAAGTTTGGACAATGAAAAGAGCATGCATTTGTCTGTACACTTGAAGCAACCATGAGAAGACACAGACCAGTTAAAAGTTTCTTAACTAAATGTTAAACCTCAATTCTACACATAATCAAGTTTTTCCATGGTTATCCTTATTTATTTTAATAATTTTTATGAATAATGATATATTTAAACATTCCACTTTTTAGTTAATGAAAAAGATAAAAATCACTTGACCTTATGTCAAACCACCTCATTAGTACTGTTTCTCTCTAAACTATCATGTTCCTTTCAAAGATCTACAATGATTATCTTTTCTCAAATCCAAAGTTATTTGAGCTTTGACATTATTTATCAGTAACTATTTTTTACATGCCTTTTTTTTTGATACAGAGGATCAGACTCACAATTTTGTGCTTGTCAGACAGGTGCCTCAGCCACTGAGCTAAATGCTTGGCTCCAATTGGCTTACTTTTAAAAAAGAGTTAAAAGTAAGGAATGGAATAAAGTTAACTGGAAAGAGTTCTCACCACAGTGTCCAAAACTACAAAATACCCGGTACACTGTGTATTACTTTTTACTTTCATAACAAATTTAAAGTTTTAACAGTAAAAAATATTATAAATATTAAACTTACACATATAAATTTATATTCAAATTAGTCTAATAAATATTTCAGTAGTGTATGGCTGTAAAATATATGAATTAAAATCTCTTTTTATATATGGAAGATTTATCTGTCACATGCATAATGTGTTATTTCAGTACTTTGCATTTATTCGTATTTGGATTTTCAATCATCACAGTTTTACTCTAAAATTTGTTTGAAAACATTTTTTCTTGTTATTTGGAAAAAAAGTTCAACTTTGTAATTTTCTAAATGATTTTAAATTGCATTAGTAGTGTTGATTAAATAGTAGGCTAAACAGAAATATTTTTAAAAATATAGCAAAAATTTCTTATATTTTATTATGCTTTTGCACATTATCACTCATCATTTTTTCTTGCTCACCTACCAGATGTATATTAGATTTTAATAAATTTAATTATTGATACCACATGTGTGAACAGTATTGAATAACCTATCTGAAACTCTAACTGAAAACTTAAATTTATTAAATATATCCATGGTGGACTGTATATTGTGAAAAACTAACATCACTATTCATAAAAGTGGCTAGAAATTTTGCATATAAACAACCACTATTGAATACTGTCTAAGCAAAAGGTTTTACTAATCATCAGACAATTTAATTCTACACATATTTATTATATACCTATAACTCATTTTAACAAAGAAAGTTTTCAGTTTTAAAATTAGGCTAGTGTTTAGGAATTTAGTTAACAAGTAAATGACTATTATATAACCTTAAAATTGTAAGTATTACAATAATCAACTTTCAAGACATAAATTATCCAAAGTTAGTGTCTTTCACATGGGCATGTATGTTTCCCCCATCACTTGTTTTACTGAGATCACCACAGACATAAGATATTGTTTGCTTTAGTCAGATCTAAGATAACAATCCAGAGCAAAAGGCAGAGTTTAATGATTTCAAAAAAAATGTGCAAATTTGAGACAGAGAAGAACTTGACTACTGAAAAGATTAGCATTAGAATGAAGGCAAGTATTTTACACAGAGACAAGAAGAAAGATGTCTTGAAGGCATCTCAGAAATTCAAAGATGCACCCTATACCTGGCCCTTATTATCTAAACAGCTTTCACCTATGTGGTTCACCAAGGCCATTTCTGGAACACAGCCCTCGACTGAAGACAATGAAACTATGAGTCAAACTAAATGTCTACTCAGTTGAACTGCAAATACCAGATATCTTGTCTCAGTGAAGACAAAACTAAGTGATATAATTAACGATTTTATTTTTCTTGAAAATCATCATGGTGCCATACTTATTTCAAAGTACTCTTAATTGATGATCTGTATTAATAATATAAAATGAAATTTAAATGATTTATGAAAGATATTTTTCCATTTTCCATACAGAATTTTTGATTCTTGTTAGAATATTTTAGTGGTTATCTTAATATTGACAATATACAACTTTAATTAATTGGAGCTCTAATATTATACTACTATGTTCAGCATAACAGCATTTAGATAGTATGTTATAATGTCTTCCATCATTTGTGCTATTTTGAAATAATTTTTATTTTATATAAATAATTAACATATAGTATATTGCTATTAATTCTGTTTTATTTCATAGATATTTTTATAAGGAAAGTTTTCTCACTCAGTTTGTTCAGTTTTCAAAGCTCTTTATTCCTGTCTAATAATTATATCCCTGCTTGTCCAGGAGGCCTATAAAAATAAGTACTAATAGTATGTTGATCTTGGGTACTTGTCTTTTCTCAACTGTAAATGACAGTATTCATGTATAAAAGTCAGAAGAATTATCTTCTGTAACTGTGAGGATTTTAGAAAATTATGAGAAGATTCTAATTCATAACAAGACCAAGTGAATATTGATTAATATCAATAGTTATTATTATGTATCCCACTGATAGGATGCATGAAAGTTTAGTCATTGTTTTTTAATCATGCATGTTGGTTATAGACACTTTCATAAATCATTTCATGTACATAAAACATTTTATTTTATAATTCACATTTTTTGGATCATTTAATTTTTTTATTTTAAAGAGAATAAAACAATAGTCACTTTTCACTTCCTGTTATCTTCTTTTGAAGTCCTGTTTCACTTGCATTATCCTGCTCTGATTTGCTTTATTTATTTTTATTCACTTTAAAATAATTCACATTTTTATACTTAAGCTATATAATCAATTATCAGAAAACAAGAGAAAATATTCAAAATGAAAACTTCAGACTTTGACATTTTATTTTTTTTTACTAGGAATATAAAAGGATTTTTGAAACCAAAAATAATTTATGATAGCATTTGAATCTGTAAGGTTTCAACAGATACAGGCAATTTTATTCAAAAGTTTATCTTAGTTTTTTCATTTACTTATTTTTGCTAAATACTAATTGTTTTGTCTTCTAAACCAATTTAGAGGGAAAAAAGTAATATGAGCAGCATTTTAAAAACTCTGTATTTTTACTATCCCTATTTACAAAATTTAGATTAATTTAGACATCTTTGAAAGCCTGAATAATAAAATTGCATTGAAACATTTCCTTCACACAATAATAATAAACTGTTAAAACACTAAATATATATTTCCTGACCAAAGAAGAGCTGCTAAAAAAGGACATCACTAATTTTCTATACATTTGGAGTTCATCTTGTTCCTGAAGATTTTTAATAAGCAATTGACTTTATTGACCTCTTTAGAAGACTTATGGTACTTAGCAAGTAAAACTCAAGAGTTATCTTAACTCATATTTTGTTACTTTCTTGGGTAAGCAGCAACAGTACTGTGTATCCACTGCCAAATATACTTAGGTTGAATGCACAAGGTAAATTATAGATGTGTTGATTCAAGCTGATTGCTAATCTATATTAAATTAAGAAAGTATTCATGTTTTCTGTCTTATTTCATAGAGTTGTGCTGATAATCATCAGGATTGTTTTATTGCACAATAAAATAAATGTGCATTAAGAAAAAGTAATTTAATATATAGACCACTATAAAAAATTTTTGGAAGTATTTATCTTAGACCAGCTCCCTAAAACACTGGACTAGGCTCAGGAGGTTTTGCAGGCCTGATGGGACCATGCTCAGCAACCTTCTTTCAGTCCCAGGAGCTGAGGGCATAGGAGGTGATTTCCAAAATGTCTAGGTGAAGCTTTGGAACATTGCTCAAAACACACAAATATAGGAAAATGACAAAACAAAAGACCAAAATGCAATCTCCAACCTCCAGCCCATCCCAAGAAAGCCTAAGAGCCATGTACATAGAAGAAAATATAAGCCATATATTTGAAATGTCTGAAATGATATCAACTGAAATAAAGAAGCAACTTGGGGAAGCTATAAAGAAACTCAATTCAGAAATAATCTCCTAAGTAAAAGAAGAAATGATAAAAGTAGAGAAAGAAATACTGAACACATCTAAAGAAGACACTTAAAAAATTAGAGGAACAAAACAAAAACATGGAATCTCTGAATGAACAGTATAACAAACAAACAGAATGCATGAAATAGATTCAAAAAGATATACAAGAAATCAAAAACTCTATTGAAAGTTGCCAAACTGCCTCAATGAATGTGAAGATAGAATTTCATACCTCAAAGTTAAGATTGCAGCTAGTGAACAGGAAAGGCAAGATCTTTTAAATATAACAAGGGATCAGGAAATAAGAATTCAACAACTGTCAGATGATGCAAAGAAAAACAACACAAGATTAATAAGGATAGATGAAAAAGAAGGGGACAAAACAAATGATATCAAGAGGCTATTTATAGAAGTAATAGCTGAAAATTTCCCAAACATGAGAATGGAAACTGACATATGAATTAGTGAAGCATACAGAACTCCAAATATCCATAACCAAAATAAAACTACAGCCAGTCATATAATAATCACCACCCCAGAAATCCAACATAAGAAAAGAATATGAAAAGCTGTTAGAGAGAAAAGACAGATCACCTGTAAAGGAAAACATATCTGAATCACAGCAGACTTCTCAATACAAACAGTGAAGTCAAAAAGAGAGAAGTATTTCAGCTCCTAAAGGAAAATGACTTCCAAACCAGACTGATGTACCCTGCAAAACTATCCTTCAAAATGGATGGAGAAATAATATACTTCCATGACAAAGAACAGCACTGAAAGACATTCTAGAAACACATAGGAAAAAACCACTAAGCAAGGCAGAAAATTAAACAGAATGGAAAGGTAAAGATACAACAGAAGAAAGATAACATGTCAACAATAAACCAATATAGAATAGTCATAACCATTAATATAAGTGCCCTCAATTCACCAATTAAAAGAAACAGACTGGCAGAATGGATCAAGAAACAGCATCCAACCATATGCTGTCTAAAAGAAACCCATCTAACCCAAAAGGAAACTCATAGACTGAAAGTCAAAGGGTGGAAAACAATACTTCATGCAACAGGATCCCCCCCAAAAAAGCGGGGTAGTTATTCTGTTTGCAGACAATGTGAACTTCAAATCAAGAATGATCCAAAGAGATCAAAAAGGTCACTACATACTAGTTAGGGGAACATTTCAAAACGAAGAGATAACAATCTTAAATATATATGCACCAAATTCCAGAACACCCAGCTATACAAAGCAAGTATTAACAGAAATGAAAAATCAAATAAGCAATAACACAACTATAACAGGAGACATTAACATGCCATTGACACAAAGGGACAGATCAACTAGGCAGAAAATCAGCAAAGAAATAACAGAACTGAATCACATCTGAGAACAAACGGACTTGATAGATGTATACAGAGTGTTCCATACAACATCAGAATATACATTTTTCTCAGAAGTACATGGGACATTCTCTCAAATAGACCATATAGTAGCCCACAGAACATATTTAAGTAAATGCAAAACAATTGAAATTATCCCATGTATGTTATCAGATCATAGCACCATGAAACTAGAAATTAATGATAAAAGAAACTGCAAGAACCCCACAGAAACATGAAAATTGAATAATACACTCTTGAGCAATCAGTGGGTCACACAGGAAATTAAAGAAGAAATTAAACAATATCAAAAAGCAAACAAAAATACAAATACAACTTACTGGAATCTGTGGTATGCAATGAAAGATGTCCTCAGAGGAAATTGATTACACTGAGTTCCCCCATCAGGAAAACAGAACAAACAAAAAACTTGATAGTACACCTCAAACATCTAGAAAAAGAAGAGCAAGACAAGCCCAAAGCCAAAAGATGGTAGGAAATTATAAATATCAGAGCCAAAATTAGTGCAATAGAGACTAACAAAACAATACAAAGAATCAAAGAATCAAAGAGTTAGTTCTTTGAAAGAATAAATAAAATTGATAAGCCCTTAGCCAATCTTATTAAAAAAAAAGGAAAGAAAAAACTCAAATTCTTGCAGTAGGGAATGAAAAAGTGAAATCACTACAGACTCTGTGGAAATACAAAGGATCAACAACACCTACTTTAAAAACCTCTATTCTCATAGGTTTGATAACACAGAAGAAATGGACAGATTCCTTGAAACACATGAACTAACAAAGCTGGATCAAGAAGAAGTAAAACTGCTGAATAACCAAATTTCTATTAAGGAAATTGAAAATGTAATTAAGTCCTCACCAATAAAGAAGGGCCCATGCCCAGATGGATTCACTACAGAATTCTACAAGAAATACAAAGAAGACTTAATGCCGACACTCCTCAAACTCTTCCAAGAAATCAAAAGGTAAGCAATTATTCCTAAGTCATTCCTGGAAGCAAATATTATTCTAGTACCAAAACCCAAGAAAGACCCAGAAGAGAACTATAGGCCAATCACCCTAATGAACATAGATGGAAAAATTCTCAATAAAATATTGCCAAAGAGAATGCAGCAAATCATCAAGAAGATTATACACCACAACCAAGTGGGATTCATCCCAGGAATGCAGGGATGGTTCAACATACCATCATATAAATAAATTAATAAATGTATTCCACCATATCGATAGAGCCAAATGTAAGAAACACATGATCATCTCTATAGATGCAGAAAAAGCTTTTGATAAGGTCCAACACTATTCATGATAAGGATTTTACAGAGAATTGGAATAGATGGTCTTTACCTCAATATGATAAATGGCATCTACAACAAACCAACACCCAGCATCATATTAAATGGCCAAAAACTGAAAGCCTTTACCTTACAATCAGGCACAAGACAAGGGTGTCCCTTATCAATGCTCCCATTCAACATAGTACTGGAAATACTAGCCTGAGCAATTAGACAAGAGAGAGAAATAAAAGGAGAAAAGATAGGAAAAGAAGTTAAATTATCATTATTTGCAGATGACATGATACTCTACATAGAAGACCCCCAAAACTCCATTGAAAAACTCCTAGATATAATAAATAAATTCAGCAATGTAGCTGGTTACAAAGTCAATACTCAAAAATCAGTAGCATTCCTATACTACAAAATCACTGAAAGAGAAATAAGAGAAGCCACACCCTTCATGCTAGCATCTAAAAAAATTAAATACTTAGGAATTAATCTAATGAAAGAAGCAAAAGAACTATACAGGGAAAATTATAATACCCTGAAAAAGAAATTGAAGAGGACCTCAGTAAATGAAAGACATCCCTTTTTCATGGATATGAAGAATAAATATTGTGAAAATGGTCATTCTCCCAAAATTGTTATACAGATTCAATGTAATTCCAATGAAAATACCAATAACATACCTCACTGATCTAGAGAAATCACTCCTAAAATTCATCTGGAACCAGAAGAGACCTGGAATAGCAAAGACAATTCTAAGCAGCAAAGGCAAGGCAGGAGACTTCACAATCCCTGACTTGAAGTTATACTACAAAGCTACTGTAAGAAAATCAGCATGGTACAGGAATAAAAACAGATCTGAAATTTAATGGAATAGATTGGAAGATACAACCACGACTACAAACACACTCAATCACCTTATCATTTTATTTTTTTTATCGGTACCAGGGATTGAACTCACGACCGCTTGCTTGCGAGGCAGGCACTTATGCCACTGAGCTAAATCCCCAGCCCAACCACCTTATCTTTTATAAAGAGTCCAAACATGTTCACTGGAAGAACAATAGTCTCTCTAATAAAAGGTGCTGGAAAAATTGGCTATCTATATGCTGAAAACTAAAACTAGGCCCATGCCTATCAATATGTACTAAACTAAAATATAAATGGATCAAATATCTAAATATTAAAACAGAAACACTAAATCTTTTGGAAGACAAAGTAGGTAAAAGTCTTGAAGACATAGGGGTCAGTAAAGAATTCATGAACAAGAATCAAACCACATGGGAAATAATTCCCAGAATCAATAACTGGGATCACATCTTATTAAAGAGTTTCTGCATGCTGAAAGAAATCTCCAGCATTGTAAAAAGAAAACCCATAAACTAGGAAAAAAAAAAACCTTAGTGAATAGAGAAATGCAAATTAAAATACACTGAGATTCCATCTCTCTCCAGAAAGAATGGCCTGGATAAAGAATATTACCAACAACAAATGCTGAGAGGCTGTGGGGAAAAAGGAACTCTTCTGCACTGTTGGTTGGAGTGTAGACTGGTGCAACTACTGTGGAGATCAGTCTGGAGATTCTTCAAAAAGTTGATATTGGAAGTCCTATCTGACCCAGCTATTCCACTTCTAGGAATATTCCCAGAAGAACTGAAAACATCAAACCACAGTGATATATGTGCAACCATGTTTATAGTAGCACAATTTGTAATAGCCAGATCATGGAAACAACCTAAATACCCATCAACTGAGGAATGGATAAAAAAGATGTGGTATTTTTTACAGTGGAGTTCTCCTCATAAAAATGATCACATTGAGATATTTATAAATAAATGGATGCAACTTGAGACCATAATCATAAGCAAAATAAATCAAACTCACATGTATAAATATTGTATAGTCTCGCTAGTGTAAGAAATGGTAAGAGTACATAAGATTTTATGGTAATCATGATTTCCCATTACATTGCTTTGAAGCCTTATAATGTTTTCATTCATCAGTTGGAATGATTTTATTCTATTTTGTTTGATTTTATTATGTGTGATGGTATGAACAGCTATTTTGAAGAAAACAAGACATTATGGCAGCCATTGCTGATTTAATATCATCTTGCTTTGAAGTCCTACCATGCTTTTGTTCTATTACCATTGGTTCTATCATGTTGTGTCTTAGTGGATTTTAATATGTGTGATAGTATAAAGAAAATTTTATGGAAAATGAGATATTATAGTAGCCATTGTTCATTTTCTGTTATGTGGTTCAGAATGCCCTGTAATACTTTCATTCTCTTGAACAGTTTTGTACTATTTTGTTATGTTTGATATCATTGTGTGTGAAGCTATGCTCGACTATTTCAAAGAAAGAGACAATATGGTATCTACTGTTAATATCCAATTGTCTTGTTGTGAAGTGCTGTGTTGCTTACATTGTTCTGTTCTGATCTGCTTTGTTCTGTCCTGTTTTGTTTTATTCTCTTTAAAATTTAAACAAATACGAAAGTATTTACGTTCAAGGAAAATGTACAATGACACAATTACTAGTCAAAAATTTCTACTTGAGTTTTATCATTTCCTGTAATGTTTTTAATAGTTTAAAGAATAACTGTATGAATTCTTTATTTTGTGATTTTCAAAGAATTAAAAATTTAAAGGCATATTTGAATTTCATGGAATTTTAAAGTTATTTTGCCTGTGACTATTAAATTGAAAATACAGATTTCTTATATTTGTATAATATAAAATTCAAATAATTATTCAAACAATTCTAGGTTGAGGGAGTATTTTAAATACTAAAAATCAAAACTACATGTTGCCTACTTGCATTTAGTATATTCTTTAAATTTTCATATCTACATCTATCTATCTGTATATGTGTTTGTACATATTACAACAATGAATTAAATATTATTTAGCTATATATATATATTACAACAAGATTGTAATACTATTCAAGAATATTATCTCTATGTCAGACAAACTCACAATTAATTAAATATTATTTATCTCTCTATATATATTAAAAAAACATTGTAATACTATTCAAGAATATTATCTCTATGTTAGACAAACTCATTGTCATACTATGATTTTAATTACCAAAAGTAACCATTTTCAGTGAGTTCGTGTGTAAGTTTGTCCAGTTCTATCATGAATAATTAGACATCATTTATAAGCTATTCAGTTTTTGGCCTGGTAAGTGTACTCAGAGCACTTTAAAGTTGCTGAAAGCAGCATATTATGCCCATTTTATGTTTTGTTATAGCTATAATATAATAGATTTCTTGCAGCAATAATAATCATCATAATACATAAAACACAGTACAAAGAATATTGTAGCTTTCATTGGAAAACATAGAACACTGTGTTTGCAGTAAGAGAGTAACAATTTTTATTTCAATTATTTGATAATCTTTCCTAAATGTATTGCACAGATATGTGAAAGATATTTTACATTAAACAACAAAATTAATTCTCTCACATGCTTTTTAATGTTTTAACTCCTATACATGAGTATGTACTGTGCAATCATAAGGAAGGGTACTTTCGTTTACCTCGAGTAAATACAAGATTGTCTTTTAATTCTTTTTATTCATCTATAAAACTTTTATGATTAAACTCTTTCCTCACCAAACTGATGACCAATCTCTGAGACATTACATCTAGGAATAAAACAGAAACTAAAGGATAATTGTGTATAGTAAATGTGTAAAGATTGATACATTTTGTTAATTTGAGAATTCTAGAAGGTTAAATAAGTAACCGAGCAGTTTTACATCCCAAAGTGTAGAGATCCTGCTTTTACCATTATAGGATGTTGCTCATTGTGTTAATTTGAGAATTATAGAAGTTTAACTAGGCAACTCAAAAGGGTCACCAGTCCTCACTTTGTAAACATCCTGAGCCTGTGCAAGAGAAGGGCAGGAAGACGGTGTGAATGCTCTATCTGTCCTGGAAGTGCCTTGTAGCCGCTTAATGTATAAGGGAGGAAAAGGGGCTTGCTTTCCCTCTTTTGCTATTCTTGTTTTTACTGTCTTCAGCTGCCTTGAACTGTGGCCCTTCCTCCATGCCACTTTGCCTTGCAAGCTCATTATGGACTGAAACCTCCACAAAATCTTAGCTAAAGAAACCTTTCTTTCTTTAAATTTGGGCACTGATTATTTTGTCTCAGCAAGGAGAGAAATGTAACCAACACAAAAGGCAGTAACTGATTTTGTGGACAAAGAGATTTCTTGAAAACATTTTAAATATCTGAATTCTAAATGTTACATTTCAGTTATTTGTGAAACATATATATTTATTTATTTTATTTTGGATGAGAATGGCTTGGTCAGAATTTCTCACTTCATTCTTAACGATTGAGAGTATCTATGCTGGCTTGAAATTTCTAAAATTTGCATAACTTTTTGAGAATATTCCTATTTTACAAATTCCATTTTGCAATCCTAAGCTCTCTATTATTATTTATGAAAACATGTTTCTCTATTATGAGGATTCTAGATACTGAATTTAAAAGGACTACGAAAAATCGCTCTGTTAACATCTGTTATGAGTATTTCTAAGTCGCAATTTGCAAAGTACAAATTAGAAAAATAATTTATGTCATCAACAAATATTCATGGGACATTATGATGTTAGATTTACTGTTTAATAATTAATTTTACAATAAATTATATATGCTTGTAATTAATAATATAGTATAGGAAAAGGAAACACATTTTATACTTTTAAGAAATATATATTGATGAATAGACTCCTTAGGTAAGTCTCATTATTATCACTGAGCTTTGAACTGAGTCACATTAATTCAATTCCCATGCTTTTCATTACGTGACACTCTAGTACACCCTCAAGCACACGTTTTCATATTTTAAAAAGTGTTTTATTACCAAATATGTGTCTCTCAGTATATCTGTAGTAAGGAACAATTATTATTCTAAATGTATATTCTAAATTTATGCTAGAAATCAAACAGAGAATTTCAATTTTACAGACATTACTTATAAATATTAGATTTGCATGGTATTCCTGTTGCATTTTTTCTATGCTTTCTATAATAACAATTGATTTTTACAATAAAATTATAACAAGAAATTCTGTGACGAATGCTTGAACTTTACATATTCTATGTACACAATTTTCAAGACAACTAAGTTAGTAACTAATTACAAATTTGTTTATGAATAAATCTTCTATAAATTTACTCCAGATAATTTTATTTATTTTTAAATATGTCTTTCCACTAAGAAAATAGTCATATACTCACTGTTTATAGGTGTTTTAATCTTAACTATTTGTGGATATTTAATACTAGTAGTGGATTATTTATCTCCAGCCACATATAAATATTTAATGATATAATAAATATAATTTAATTCTACTAAAACCATATTTAAGGTATACCAGTCATTTTTAACATTATGTTGCTTCACATTTCAGAGTTTCTGAGAGGTGTCTTCAAAATAATTAGTATTACATTCATTTCCTTCTAACATCTAGCATATAAAGTTAATTTATAAATAACAGTAAAGTATTATTTTAAACAAAGATATTCATCATTTCATTACTATTTCTCAAATGTTTTATCTTCATTTAACCTGCAACAAGCACGTGCTGCTTAATGTTAAATTATGAATTATACAGGACTTTCAAGTTTGAGAATCCAGTTGAAAAACAAATGCTATCTTAATAAAGTATCTATTTTAAATTGGGTGTGGTGGTGCACTCCTATAATCCCAGCAGTCAGGAGGCTGAGGCAGGTGGATCCTAGTAAATTCAAGACCAGCCTGGGCTACAAAGTGAGCCCAAGGCCAGTCTGAATGGCATAGTGGGATGCCATAGTGGGATGGCATAGTGTTTCAAAAAGAAAAAAAAATTAAAAATCTATCTGAAAATGAAAGCAAAGGATTATGTGGTGTATGTACTGTCTGAAATGAATTGCACATGAAATGAAAGTGTGTAATAATTTTGACTCTATCCTTGACTACATTCATGGGCATGAGTTAAGTACATGTTGAATATATGATGATTTGAGCACATATTCGTCAATCTATTTTTTACAATTTGTCCCTTTATTTATGAAACCCTTCTGTTGTTTTGATTGTTAACATATATATATATAGATAAATATATACATATATATTTACATCTATAGACATCCACATAGTTTAGATTACTTTTTAATTGTTGTTCATTAAAACAGTTTAATGTACATAATCTGGAAACAAAATAAAAATGTACAAAAGAGAATTGTGCAAGAATATAGTTTATTAATTATAATTTAAAACCAACTATAATTATATCAAATTGGAAAAGTCTTTCTTCTATAACCAATTAGGAAAATTAACAATTAATGACGATAATGTCAATGAGTCTGAGATTTAATCTATAATCTCATTAAAATGTGTAAATATTATTTTGAATTTGTAGTCCAAAACATAATAATAACAACAAAAAGAGTTTCACTTGAATTCCTCAAAACTAACAATTATATTTTGTTATGTCAAGGTAGAAATTGGGTGCGTTTTGGAGTTTTGATCATCCCATGACAAAAAAATTCTTGTTTTAATAAAACTTTAAAATTTTCATTCAACAACAAAATTGTGGCTATAAGGATTTTTTTCTTATAAACATCCAGATACATAAACATCACAGGTACATCATTCTATCTACTTCTGGTTTCCTCATTGTTACAAAGAATATGCTCTTCAAATGAAGAATTCACAAACTACAATCTTTCAGTTCAGTTTAAAATTTATAGCATTTGTTTAATACATAGAAAATTTTGTTTGATTAAAAGAAATGTTTTTCATTATGTTGATATAACTCACATGCTTTGATTATTAAAATGCATTAGAACAATGTCAAATTAAGTTAAGCAAGAAAGTGATTTGCATGGCATTTTGAAAGATTACCATTTTTCTGACATATGGTTCAGTGTTAGAATGCTTGTTTACCATGTAAAAGGTACTCTATTTGATCACCCATACCACAATCAAAACATATGAAACTAAAGAATGAAGAATTAAAAAAAAGTATTGCTATAAACTGGTATGGAGTCGTAAAGCTACTTTTAAATGCTTTGAGGTGTGTATCATTTGATATAATTTTATATTTAATAATAAAGAATAATTTAGATACAGTAAATTCCCCAGTTAATCCATGCAGTTAGGGAAAGAAATTGAACCAGAAGTTACATTTATTGCTTTTCTCCAAAAATGTTATTTACTTTAATTTTCCCATTTTGTACAAAGCACACATCATAATATTCACATGGGTATTGATCATAAAGATAATATTTATATAATTATATAGATTTGATGTAGAGAGCATTTGTCAAGGAAACATTAGAAATGATTGCTGAAACTAGAAAGTCATTTATTCCATATATGTTTCCTATCATACTTACTTTGGCTCTGCATGGCTGTTATCTGTAATATCATTTTGCTCAGAAGCACATTATATCTTGGCATTCTGTTAATAACCATCATGTATTATTTAGCAGAAAATGGGTTTGATTTTTTTCCCAGGAAGCAAATAAAAACTGTATAAACATTCAATACCAGTATGATTGGCTTAAAAAGTTTCCAAAAGAGTCCATATTGGGAGTTGTAATTATTATTATCAGAAAAAAAGATATAATACACATCAGCATTTCATGGGCCAGGACAATTACGATCTGTGCAATTTGTCCTTGTCTCAACATGTGATTAAAACTAGATTACTTTCTTTCAGCTGGTCACATTTTTTAGTCAAATGCAGTCTTGCAAATGAATAATGCAGCAACTTAAATTAGATACACTTAAGGAAATCATTTTAGGAATGCAAACTATCACCTTAAATTCATGATCTTTGAATACTGTGGAATAGATATCAACATCAAAATGCAAAGCATTCTTACATGTATATTTATCCAAAAGCATTTTAGAAAATTTTGGTACTCCTGGGAATGAGAGGGGTTGAGTTTGAACAGGTTAATGCAAGTATTTTTACTTTGTGTTCTTCCAATGTAACAATCAGTTAAAATTTCTTTGTTTGAAATACTTTTACAGTGATCTCATAGTATCTCATAAAATTGAGTTTATATATTTAAATCTGATATTGTACCTTAATTTTGCCTTTCTAAACCTGTATGTATTTTTCTGCAATGAAACTGTGTTGTAACACAACATTATTTTAATACCAGTATTGTGCCATGGAGAGAGAGGTAATAGATTTGCTATGTGTTTCTGGGTTTTGGTCTGACTGTGCCATAAATTAATTTTTTCATTTTGAGTCTGTTGCTGTATCTGGAGGGCAATTAAAAAAGCTAAAATGAACAGACTGGGCTTTAGTAGTTTCCTATTTTTTGAAGTATAAGCATCGAGAATGACAATCTCTCCTTTCTAGATACACCAGTAACTGTATAAAGCAACCAATTGAAGCTATTTAGTCTCCAAATGATTCCTTAGGATTTGGCAAATATCGTTGATTTGAATACTTCTAATTCCAAAATTACTATCTCATGTCTAGTGAAAATTTTATGAATACATATTTAGTTGGAATATTTTAACTATTTCTGATTATGAGGAGAATTTCTAAAAGCATTGCTATGAACAAAAAAGAATCTTAGACAATTGCTAACTTGTAGAAGAAATAACTAAATGCTCATATCTAATTGAAGAAGGTAAGAAAATG
>PVJX010014970.1:0-43619 GCA_004027295.1 Dolichotis patagonum
GGGTGGTATTTTGAGGGGGATTTGTGGCAATGTGTCTTTTATAGTCATAATTGTTCTTAATTTAAATATTCACCAGGTGTCATAATCACACATTTCTACCACCAATATGTTGTGGTCAACCTTGCATTTCTTTTTTTTGGTACCAGGGATCAAACTCACAACTTCATGCTAGCCAGGAAGGCACTGCGTCACTGAGCTATATCCCCAGCCCAACACCTTGCATTTCTATGACTACAATATTAGTGAGGATTTTCTCCACTGACAACCAATTCAGCAAACATCAACTTACTGTCCTCTCACAACTCAACTGGGACATTCTCTACTTGGAGATAGCATCGAATTCCATAGGCTAAGGGTTCAGTCCCATAGGATTGCCAACACTTGAAAGGCCAATTGTACATCAGGCCACTGGAACATCTGACCAACAGCCTACAAAATGGGATTTCCTGTCACCCCCTCAGAGGTTTTGAGGAATTTGCTACAACAGCTCACAGAACTAAGGAGTGCGCTCTACTTAGGTACAGTCATTTTCTACAAGGGAAATGAGAAAGGACACAGATGAACAACCAGAGGGAGAGGTACACGGGCACAGTGCGCCCTCGTGTTCCACCTTGCAGGGACCTCCGTGTGCTCAGTTCCCTGTCCGGAAGCTCTCCAAACTCCAGAATTTAGAGATTCTTGTGGAGGTGGCATTACACCAACACAATCACTCCTTGATTTACTTCCCAGCTCCTCTCCAATTCCCAAAGGACAAAGGGAGGACTGCAAGTTTCAAAGTTCAAATCCTAGCTTGGTCCTTTAGGGTGACGTGTCCCCAACCAGAACTCCACCAAGAGCTGCCTCTTTGGAACAAGAGATGGTCCCACCTCCCAGGAAATCCCATGAGACAAAGATCTCTGTGTCAGAGGTTCCTATTGCACAGAAAATTACAAACATCCTGGGAATTCTGTTTTGAAAACTGGACTCAGAGATCAAATATTAGAACAAAACAACCTTCTAGGGTCACAGTCAGCAAGGATGTCAGAAGCCCTATGGCAGGAACTGGGGACAGATATCAGTACGTATAGTTCTAATTTCAAAATTGCAAGCGAGGAAGCCGTGAGACAGGTTAGGTATATTGCGGTGATTGGAGCAAGTAGGGTGGCAGTTTAGACTAGGTGACCATAGGGGACAGAGGGGACAATTTACATATTTCCCCAGTGGACATGGAATATGAAAGAGGAATTCCAGGACCATTTCAAATTCTGGGGCCCAAAAAATCAAGGACCCTTATTGGGATAGGAAAGAGTGAGGATCTTTTAGGTAGGTCATGTGTATTACGGGATGTAATAGAGCTCAGTATATATTTGTAAACATCCAAGTAATGGGTGGGTAGACAGTGGATAGGTCAGCCCATTCTTCTGGGGATTGAACTTCATAGCCATCAATGTAGGAAACAGTAAAAGCCATATGCTGTCTGAGAGCCCTTGGGGAAGAGGAATACTAGCAACAAAAAGCAGCGTGAGGACTGAGCCCTTTATTGCTACTCAATAGTTAGAGAACAGAAAAAAACAGGTGAAAGCAGCAAGAGATGGGGAGAAACAGCTATGGATCAGTCTAGAATAACATCTTGGAATCTAAAGGACATGATAAAATGTGATGGACAGATCTCTTTTTCTTCTCTTTCTTTGTATCCTTTCTTCTCTCTCTCTCTCTCTCTCTCTCTCTCTCCTTCTCTCTCTCTCTTTTTCTTGGTTCTGTGGATGGAACCCTGGGCCTTGGGTGTGATAAGCTAGCGACTACACTGCAGCCCCCCAACTCAGTCCTTGCATGTTTCAACACCTGGGCCGTTTTGCTTGCTTCTTTTCCCTCCCAAAGGCATTTCTGCATTCTACTTTACCTGGCTGTGATTTGAATGGAGAACGAAGAAAATCTCGGCAGACAGGAAATCTCTCTGTTGTTGCAATCTTCACAGGGGAGGCACTGCTGGTTTCCATGTTTAGACTGGCCAGGTGTCCAGTTGCCCAGGGAGGCTGTCAGACCTCCCAGCAGGAAAAAAAAGAGATGTCATTATTAACAGAATAAAAATATACTAACTTTACAAAGTGGCCTCTGATTAGATCTGAAAGTAAACCCCACCTATGAGTTTCTTGTAAGAGATGCATCTGATATTGGTAAATTTTCTGCCCAGTTTTACACATAAGGAGCAGAGCTTGAATCCTTTCCCAAGCACACAGAGTCCCCAAAACTGCTTGGGATTTGAACCCCAGCTACGCCAAAACCTGTCTTTTTCTTGAACCACGTGCTTATAACCAACTCTTGGCTACTTTGTCCTTCTGGGCCCAGCAGCAGTCCATTCTCCCTCCCTGCTCTCCCTCCTGCTGGCCCAATGGGTCTCTGTCCTCACCTCTCCAAGAGCCTGTTGTCTGGCACGGAACGTCGAACAGCTGAGTTCCTCAAGGACTGAGGCAAGAGCAGCTGGGCTGTCTGGGTCATTGATGGGGGAAAAGCCAGAGGCTCTGGAGGTGGGGACAGTGCACGATTTCGAAACTGAGCTGAGAATGACTGCTGCAGGCATTGCAGAGCAGTCGTCATGGCTTCCTGAAATGGACGTGCTTTTCACTTGTTTGGCTTCTTCTCCAATAGGTGCACAGGGATGCAGGAGAGCGGAATCAAAGCCTGAGGTCTGCCGGGCATAGCAGTGCACACCTCTAATCACAAGTCAGAGTGTGAGGCAGGAGGACGTGAGTTGGAGGCAGCCTCGGCGCCTTGGAAAGACCTTGTCTCAAAATTTAAAACACATTTTTTTTTAAACTGTGGGAAGATAACTCAATGGTAGTGCACTCCTGGTTTTGCTCCTCACTGCTGCAAACGGAACAAAGTGACAGCTCCTCATTCCCACTTCTCCTTCCCAGATGTGTGACAGGCCACAGAACTGGTGGTTGCAGCCAGTCCAGGTCGCTGAAGTCCTGCAGGCCACCGAGAGCTGCAGTGGGATGAGAAGTCCCTCGTCTCCACGGGGATGAAGAGGCCTTTGTCTGCTATTTGTGGGGAAGGGTCAGGGTTGTGCACACCCCAGCCCTTTCTTCTCAACCCTCCCTAGTATATTTTATGTTGATTCCTTCTAGATGGTGACAGCAGTGGTAATTTTAATCATTCTGGTACGTTTCTCTATTTTCTGCAGTAAGTGCGTCATTTAAAATTAAATACATTATTGAAAAACTTTGAATTCCTTGCTGCCAATTTAAAACTGACTATGCTTTTTCTCTGTGTGAGAGGAGCTAAGATACAAGTCCTGATTACCGGTAAAGAACAAGCTTTGGCTAGGCTTTACGTAATCTCATGAAGGGACAAAATGACCAGTTTTCTATGATTAGCTAAGATCCAAATGTAGTCTCCATCACGCGTTATGTCCACAGGGTGAGGCTTTATTTGCATGTATAGACTTTCAGAATTAATCAAGAAACTGGCTCCACGTTCTAAGCACAGATCCAGTTACCCAGATGAGAAGACAGCTACCTCGCCCTGTGGTGATAACAAAGACTCAGGTATGCTTTCTACCCTTCCTTATTCTTTCCTGTGCCTGTGAGAGTAAATGTACTTCCCTGCTTCCAGAGATGAGGTATTTTTCTCCATAGCTTTATTCAAGACTAGAGGAAACTACTTCAGCATGGTAGGGAATCATAAATATCCTCAGTAAACAAGCATAGTTTCTAAATTGGTTACCCCATTTGCTTCCATTTTTTCCTGAGCTGTTTTTTTGTGTTTTTTTTCTTTTCTTTCGTTCAGTACTGGGAATGAAACACAGGGCCTTGAGCTTGCTGGGCAGGCACTGCTCCACTGACCTGTGCATTCCCAGCCCTTGGGAGGACTTTTCTGAATGAGTTTTTGCATCTTCCAAAGATCTTCTGCACTATCTAAGCTCAGGAGAGCAGACTGAGTCACTGGTCTCTCCACAGTTTAGCATGCAAATATGAAGAAGCGAAATCTTTATAAGCCCAAAGGGGAAAACCTTAATTATGCCAGTGATTTCTAGAGAAGTATAAAATCTAGAAGAGAACCCAAAAAGCAACCGCATGCTCACTTTTGTCCACTACTATACAGGTCTATCATTTCACTTGGAAGCTAGGACCCCCCCACTCACCCATTTCAACCCCAGCCTTCTTTTTTTTTTTTTTATCTTTTTATTTTTTAAATTTTGAGCAGGGTCTTGTTAAGTCACTAAGTTGCCCAGTCTAGCCTCAAACTGGTGATCCTCCTGCCTCAGCTTTCCCAAGTGCTGGGATTACACCACACCCAGAAAAAACTTATTTCTTTTTACCCAAAATGAGTCCATTGATGTCACAAGAAGATGGATTACCAAAAAGCTCTTTAATGAAGATGACATTTCTGTTTCTTTACACTCTTCCACCAGCTAAGTCAAAGCATGTTCAACAATGGCAGACTGTTCTTGTCTCCTAAACTGGGATCCTAAGAGTAAGATATGACAGTGACCCACAAAATTCTTTCTTCTTCCTAACTGAATTCCATATCACTGGGATGAAAATGGACTCAACTTAAACTTACATTTCCTAGTGCTGTATGCGGAAATGTGCCATTCAGATCCCCCTGTTTAAGGAAAGGACTTGCTACCTGCTGCTAGGTGTGTAGCTAAGTGACAGCCTCCAGGTATGAATTCCTGCAACTTTCAAGCCCAGGTCATGCTTAGTCCCCTGCCGAGGACTAAGCAAGATGCTAGTACAAAGCCTGGCCATTTCCATCCCACGAAGGATTCCCATGGTGGGCAACTTGCTTTGCAACCTATACCCCGAGCTGGTAGAGATGTAAGGTTTGCGTCAGGGAATGGTAGCTACCCCTGCTAATTCAGCACTCCCTCTTTTACAGTAGTTAATTACCATTAAACCTTTCACATACCTAACTCCATTTCAGCATCTACATTCTGAAAAATACACAGTCAGCAACACCTAGCTTCTTTTGTGGCTTTGGGCACCCATCTGAAACTTTGAGGCAGGGTGAGACATAAGCAGAAGCTGTGGAATAGGATTCTAGGAAAGCTCTGATATCAGAGGTCTCACCTAGCATGTACCTTTTGCTCTTTCCATTTTTCTTTCTTTCTACCTGCATTTAGAGAGATGAAGCAGCCATGTTGTGCCAGTGAGGTAATAAGGACAATGTCTAAAACCCTTGCTAAGGATGGCAGAGTAAAGAACTGGAAAAAATTGGGTCTAGAAAGCATTGTGTAGTGATCCCACCAGCCTTGACTGTCTACCTGTGGATTTATTATGTTGTGAAACAAATAACCCTCATACTTAATCAGATTTTAAAGTGGAATGAAACCTAACTAATTCATAGGAGGTAGGAAAATATTCACAGTGTACAATTAAGCAACAAAACCAGGTCACAGAATGGTGAGCAGAGCAGTGTCCCAAATATTTATATGCATATACATATATCGTACACCTTTGATGTGTACATTTCCACACATATTTATCTATTTAAATATAAAAGATATGGTTAGGAAGAGAGAGTCATGGTGATGCCTACCTGTCCATCCAAACTACCTCCTGCAGTCAGGGAACAATTTGAAATTGAGTTCATCTCTTTTCCCTTCAATAACTGTTTGACTCTTGTGGAATAAACCAATTAGCATGTGAAAATTTTCTTGTGTAAGGCAGAAAGCAAACATTTGTCAACTATGTAAGATACATATTGATTTGTCTAGAAAGATGCAAGGTCAATTATTATAAATAAAATCCCAGCCAGGAAATTCTTTTCCTAGTGGAGTAGGAGAAATTTCTACTTTGTCATCGTTTGAGAGTTTCTAATGAGAAGGTAAAACATCTAACTTTTAAATCACTGAATAAGGGCCAGGTGTGGTGGCACATGCTTGGAATCTCAGCATTTGGGAGGCTGAGGCAGGAGGATCGTTGTGAGTTCAAAACCAGTCAAAGCTACAAAGTGAGCTCAAGACCAGCCTGAACTGCATGGCAAGACCCTATCTCAAAAAGATGAAAAAAGTTACCAAATAAAATAAATCAAGCAGCTACCCATCTATACAATAGTAGAAAAGGTGTTCATACCTGGAGTATGAATAACTTCATTTGTAAAGGAGACATTACAGTTTCTATCTAGATATCCCTCTCCCAAAGTCTCATGCAGTCAAAGGTAGACCTTATGGGTGTGACTGGACTATAGGGGTGTTATATAGCTGGCTTATTGTTAGGAGCTGGGACCTGGTTAGAGGACAGGGGTCACTGGGGACATGTCCTGAAGGGTTTTCCTTTTAACTGGCCCCTCCTTGACTCCTTCTGCTGTCTGCCATTCTATCCCTCTGCCATGCCTTCCTGCCTTGGAACTGGACAACTATGAACAGAAACATGAGTCAAAGCAAACCTCTTTTTTCTTAAATTGTGGATTGTCTTAGTTAGTCTTCCCTCATTGCTGAGACAAAATACCCAGTACCCAAAATTAAGGAAGGAAAGGTTTATTTAGCCCACAGTTCACGGAAGTTTCAGTCCATACTCAGCTGGCTCCGAGGTAGGGCGGAATGCCAGAGGAGCAACAGTGCATGGCTGCCAAAAGACAGCAAAAGCAACAAGAGCAAAAGGGAGGAGCACGAGAGAAGACTCTTTCTGTGCCTTATGTTGTATGTAGGCCACACCCATGATGGGTGCAGCACTCACAACCATAGTCCCAGCATTGGACTGTGAATCAATCACAAATTCTAGAAGCCTGCCTGCATGACCGTACGAGGCTTTGGGTGAACATCTAGACACACACTGCAACATGGGTGTTGGGTGTTTTGTTCCAGCAATGAGGGAAACAACTAAGACAGTTTTTACTACCAGAGAAGTGGGGTCATTCTTGCGACACTACCTGACCATGTGATTCAGAAGCTTTTGGGAGTGGTTCATGAGAAGAGTTTGGAAAAGTTTGGAGATGCCAGCTAGAGGAGCCTTACAATTCTATAAACTGAAACTGATGGGAAATCTCAGTGAGAGCTCAGAAAACTAGAATGCTGGTAGGAATGCAGATAGTAAGGACTAGTTTCAGGAAGTTTCAGTTGGGAGCAAGGACTCCACCAGCAGTTAGACTCCAAGCCACATGTATTATTATCTATCAGAAAATTTGTTTATATTTTATCTTCAAGTTTTGTGAGATTAAGGACAGCAGACTAGTTAATTTGGCAGAGGAAGTTTCCAGGCAGCCTCATGTTGAGGTGGTGTCGTGGTTACTGTCTGGGGCTTTTTGCCAACTCTATACTGAGAATCAAGAGCAAGTGGCATAGCCAAATGACTTTAAAAGTTTTGAGTTTAGCCAGAAAGTAGATCTGCTAAAGCTGTGGCCTGCCAAGTTGGAACAAAGAGCTCAGTTGCTAAAAGGATTAGTCTGAAAAATAAGCTTACATATTCAAATATTTTTTAAACAATGGAATAAGTAATTTGAGGAATTATTCAGACTTCCCTGTTTCATGCATACTACTAGTTTCTCTTAGTTCATTGAAAATAAAGTATTATACTACTATCTGTTTCTACTTTGTTTTTTGTTTTTGTTTTTGTTTTGGTACCAGGGATGGAACTCATGACCTCATGCTTGCCAGATAGGCACTTACACTACTGAGCTAAATCCTTGGCCCTGTTTCTACTTTGTAAGAGAGAATATTTTTTGTCTGTGTCTTGTACTCTGGGTAATTACTTTGAAGATAATACACAATGTATTTACTATTGTTTACTATTTACTATTATTATTTTGTTATGAATTTTTTTCATAAAATAATTATTAAAAAAAAACGTTCAATGGAAGCTGGGGAAAAGTTAAGTATTTCACATTAGATAATACAAAGGATACCTTGAGGGGAGGGAGAAATCTGAAAGACTCCATCCTTAAGGCTCAAGGCTAGAAAAGTGAAAGGTTTGGCTTTGAGAAGAGGCCCCCAAGGCACCCTGCTTGAGAAAGGCTGCCTAAGTCCTAACAGTCCTCAGTCATCCAGGCACTCCGATAGCCCTGAAGCCATGAGCAAAATGACCTAGATACTGGTGGAACCTGCAGCAGGCCTTGGCATCATTTGTGTGTGTGCTAGTTTTATAGGCATTCAGAAGGAAAGAGTTGTAGGGTCATGGAGACTTCCACCCATATTTCAGAGGAAGGGTTGTGAGGCTTGACAGTGTGTCCCTGAAAGGACAATATGTGAAACTGTGAAGCTGAAAACAACAGGGCAATGGAAAACCCAGAAATTTGGAGAAGCCAGGAATGTAAAATGCCTAAAGAAAGCCACAAGGAGTTAGCAGAGTCAGTACAAAGCAGAAGCCATAAGGGCTACTACCACCAGCAATGCCTGAGGGGCAAGGTTTCCCAAATCCTTTGGAGTTCATGACTCCTTGCCACAACTTGCCCCAGATGTGAAAGATGGAGCTATGGGATATAAAGTTTGCCTTCTTTTGATCCTATTCCTTTCAATACCCCTATTCTTCTCTATTGGAATGAGTTTGTTTATCCTGCACCATTATATGTCAGTAGTGTTTAACTTCTTTTTGATATTTATAGGAGCTCACTGCTAGGAGTTTGCCCTAGGCCTCATAGACTTTAGACTTGGACTTTTTAGCAGTACTTAGACAGGAATCTGGCAACTCTTAGAGATGAACTAAATGCAATTTTCATAAAGAGATATGAATAAGTCTTTGGGGGCTTGGGGCAGAATGTTATAGTTTATATCTAGATGTTCCCCTAAAACCTCATTTGATCATTGGCAAGACCTTTGGAAGGTAATTGGATAATAGGGCTAATAGAGCTAACCTGCAGTTAGGAACTGGGCCCTGGTCAGAGGAGGCAGGTCACTGTGGGAATATCTCCCTCCCCAGCTCCTCCCTTGCTTTCTGATTTCCATGGGAGAAATTTTCCTTCACCCAGCCCCACCCACCATGCCACTGACCACACAAGGGCTGAAAATTCTAAAATGTGGGCCAAAATAAACCTCTCTTCCTTTAAGTTGCAGATGTCTGGCATTTTATCCCACTAAGGAAAGTGACCAAGATAAAGGGATAATATGACTTGTCTTACTTCCTTTACCTGATATTGAAAAAATAGAAATAATATCTGTAACATATTTTATAAATGTAAATTAACAATGACAAAAACTAAGGCTCTGCATGTAGTCATTGTTTTACATAATGTGTAGATTTTTAACTAAATCTATAACATCAACAATATAATTATAGTATGTGATATAATGATGGGGCCCATATTGGGCCCAGAATATTGGGCCTCCAAATACCCTAAGGTCAATTCTCCTTGATGTATACATTTTTCATAATGTTTTCATATACATTTTTCATAATGTTTTCATATCTTAATGATGTGCAGGAAATGGGCTTAATTATGATTCAGTTGAATAATAAGCCACTTCTATGTCATGTGCTTCTAATTATTTTTAAGAAAAGAAGAAAAATTCTAATTATTTTTAAGAAAAGAAGAAAAATTCCATTGGAGATGGAAGATCTCATTTAACATTTTCCTCTTAGAGAAGGAAGAAGCACTATACTTTTGCCTTCTTCTCTTGTATTAGTCACTTTTGCCTTGCTATGATAAAGTACCTGATACCTGCAACTTAAAGGAGAAAAGGTTTATTTTAACTCACAGTTTTCAGAGCAATCAGTCTACGGTGCTCTGGCTCCAAAGCAGAAACAGCATTGTGGAAAGGCCTGGGAGAGGAAAGCTGCTTACATCACAGTGACCAGGAAGCAAAGAGAGAAAGGAGGAGCCTGGGACATGCATGCCCCATTCCAGGTCACACCTACAATAACCTGCTTCTGCCCACCAGGCTCCACTTCTGAACACATGAGAGGCTTAGGGGACATTCTAGATTGTCAACATAATATCCCTTACGTGTTCTTCCTGAAAGGAATAACAGATGTTTGTTCAGAGTTGGGGACATTTATTGGACTAATTTCACTGGTGAGCTACACTTGTGTTGAAGGTTAAATAAAGGTCAGTGCTCTTGACCACACTGTCCTCTTATTTCTTTCTGAGTCCAGTTCATATACTTCCCTTCGGTAAGAGTGGCGAGGGTCAGTGGGCTGCACTTGAACACCGTGACTCAGAAGGAGACCTATGAAGGTTCCCTTTTGCCCGCTCTGCTGTGGAGGCTCTGCTTGTGTCAGCATGCCCAAATCTGCAGGGTAACAAGATCTGCTAGCTACAGGATAAGCAGGAAATTGCAAGGCAGTCCCAGACTTCAAACTTAGTCTCTATTCCATAGTTTATCATGGCCTTTGAGTGCGTGTGTTGCACTAAGAGACTAACTGTGTCCTGTCATTTACCTCACGAAAATTTAGCAAGAGTATTTGGCAGTGTTTTCACATACATTCCTAGAAGAGAAAACAGCTAGTGACATCCTTATCCTCCAAAAGAAATCCAAACCGATTTATGCCATATTCTCCCCTCTGCTGGAATGGAATCACGTATTCTTCTATGTCTCCAGATAGTGACAGATTTGACTCATGGCAGTGACTTTAAAAATGCTTACTGTATGAAATAATAAAATATATTTTTTGAAGTAGAGTTTTAAAAAAAATTTGGAAAGCAGAATAGGTTTCCAGGAAAATAAGAAAATAAACTTAGGTTACACAGAGCAAGGAAGGAAAAAGGCTTCTATAAAGCCAAGGCAAAGAATCCTGGACTGAAAAAAATACTAGACTTTGGAGTGAACAGAAGTATCCAGACAGAATGACCTGAGTGGGAACCAAAGGGCAAACTGCCCCAAGCTGTGGGACACAGCAAAATTAGCTGTTCAACATGAGCTGTGGTACTTTTCGCTCCTCACAAGTAGGTAGTCTAGAAATATCCACTGACTCCTGGTAGCTAAAAAATTATATCCAGAAGTTCATTCAAGATTTATGTCAATATCATATTTTTCATGTCAAAGGGAAGCAAAATTTTTATTTATTTACTTATTTAGTTTCAAGAAGAGCAAGCTTCAAACATCTTAAAACATGAGTGAAAGATGTAGGCATTCCCTACCTTTAAAAATGCTATTGTATAATGGGTTAACTGAATTTGTATTGCAACAATGTGTGTATCATTATAAGAATCAAATCATGAGAAAAAGGCTTATAATGAAATACAGCAGCTCTTCTAGCATAAAAAACAGAAGGAGTTAGAGGGATCAAAAAAGCACAATGTATATTATAAAAGTGATAGGGGAGGAAACACCTGGGAGGAGAAGGTAGTGACACTGTTAACTTCTTACTGTCTTGGCTTAAACTCTGGTATTGTTTTCACAATTTTGTTAGACTTGGTTTTGTTCTGTCTTGTTCTGTTAAATTTTACTGTGTATGATGGTATGGGCAGCTATTTTGAACATAATGGGATGTGTTATGGTATTCATGGTTGGTTTCCTATTATCTTATTTTGAAGTCCTATAATGTTTTCATCTGTTTGTTTAGTCGGTTTTATTCTGTTGTGCTTTGTTTGATTTTATTATGTGTGATAGTATGGACAACTGTTTTAAAGAAAACGAGACATTATAGAAACCATTGTTTGTTTCCTATTATCTGGTGTTAAAGTCCTGTAATGCTTTTATTCTTTTGATTGGTTTTATACTATTTTGTTATGTTTGATATTGTTGTGTGTGAAGACATGGACAACTATTCGAAGAACACAAGAGACATTATGGTAGCCACTGTTGATTTCCTGTTGTCTTGTTTTGAAGTTCTGTATTGCTTGCATTGTTCTATTTTGATTTGCTTTGTTCTGTTTTGTTTTGTTTTATTCTCTTTAAAATAAAAAAAGATTAAAAAAAAAGAAAAGAAATACAGCAGCTCCTTCTTCACCATTCACCCACTCCCAAAACATAACAGTCAGCTCTTTACATTTTTTATCTATTTTTTGACATATTTCTAATAATATGATTATATTGGTATTTCTTGATTGCTCAAGTTTAAAAATCTGTTGAGTTTATGGTATGGAATAATAACCTTTTCAATTTCATTTACTCAATAGTTAGGCAATAATTTGGGGGTAAATATATAATATTCACAGTATAATTGTGTAATTATTGTTTACCAAAGAGATAAATGATGTATTATGGTTATAGAGGTTTTTCTATTTGTTTTATGTCTTTTTACTTTTCCTAGTTAACCACTGCCTTGTGTTTCTGATTTAATTTTCAGTGATCACGATTCTTAATTTTTTTTCTAAATGCCAGGCTCAATCAAGTCCTAAGTCTCACTCTGGATCCTCCATAACCCTGCTCCCCCGTGTGTGTGTGTGTGTGTGTGTGTGTGTGTGTGTGTGTGAGAGAGAGAGAGAGAGAGAGAGAGAGAGAGAGAGAGAGAGAGAGATCCAGGGCCTCCCATATGCTAGGCGGGTGGTCTACCCCTGGGCTTTGCCCTCAGCCCCTGCTCCTGCTCTGACTGTCCTGTAGAAGTGTGTCCACAACAGGGGTTTCATCTTGCCATTTTCTGATGTTAGATCCTCTATTTCCTAGGCTTATTTCTGAGTTATACCAAGTGGACAAATCTATGATTTTTATGACAGGCATCAGCACTTTCATTTTGTTGATTTTTACTCATTTTTTCAAATGATAAGGGCAAGGTACAATTAAAATGTTCAAGAGCGAGACAAACTACTATTTAACAGAGTGAATGGCGCCACCGAACTAATCAGGAGGCAGCACCGGTGAGCGCGTTTTGTTCCTCAGCCCTGTTCACTGTGTGGGAGTCAAAGCACAGCAGGAATGTGCGGGAAGTGAAACGCAAGCTGTGGCTGTGTGAGGTCTTTGAGCTTTAGCTAAACTACCTATTCAGGATAATACAGTAAGGATATTTGTAATTTTTTTTGCCATGATTTCTGCATGATTAAAATGGTATATTTTGTTTCTTCTTGTTTCTCCTACCTCTTCTTCTTTATGCTCCTCCAAAACAAAATTTAATGTAATAATAACATTACAATTCTAATAGTTTTTTTTTCCCTGAACATTCCACTGGGCCATAATAAGCTGCTTTTCACAGCAAGAAGGAAAGAGGAAGCAGGAAAGGGGGAGCGGGATGGAGAGGTGGGAAGAGAAAAGGGGGCAGAGAGAGAAAGAAAAAAGGAGTATTAGTTAGCTAGAGCACTTCTTTCAAAATTTCTGTTTTGGAACTGTGAACCGTCATCTTCCTCAAGCAGCTAGCTGTCCTGACAGCTGTCCCTGCCTTGGAGATCTGCCTCTCCTGCTCCTAAACTCTCTCTTATGCAAAACACTGTGGCCCTGCCCCAGACTCAGGTCCCAAAGTGGTAGGGCAACCATTTGTTACTAATTACACTGCTATGACATAGGCTCTTAGACTGAGCCTGTGACTCATTAGGATCAATTTTCCTTGGAATTTGGTGAAGGATTATTAATAATAAACCCGTCCCTTAAATGTTCAAATTTAAAATAACGGCTTATTATAGATTATAATGGATTATTGTAACAAGTGGACTACTTTTAGGGTCTCCACTTTTCTAAAGAGATACATGTAAAAACTAGGCTTACCAGCATCACATTTCCAGTTTTTTCAGGTATGTTTTGTCCCACTTGTAGATTTATCTAATGTGTAGCCCCCATTTTCTACTCCATGCTAGAATCCTTTCTTCAGGTAAGCTTGAGACATTTCTAGCTAAATGGATGCACTGTGAAACCATACCCTTAAGTGAAAGAAATCAGATGCGCGTGTTCAGATACTGCATGATTTCTCTAGTGTGAGAAACCAAAAGCGTAAATAAGGACCAAAATGTCCGCCCTGGTAAGCGGCTGTGGTCTGGCAAGCTGCGGCCACCCCAGGGCAAGAACCAGCAGTGTCTCCTGAGATCTGTGCCATTTTGGAACTTAGGGTGCTGGGAAACTGAGCAACCAGCTCACTTCCCTGGTAAGTGGCTATGAGTCTCCCGGCACTCAGACTGAGAATCAAACATCCCATCTCTGCCCCCCTGTACCCCCCTATTAGTAAGTGTGAGCCAGAGATCTGAGCATCTCTTGGGAGGTTGACCATATGTAATACAGCAAATAAGGGGGATTTCCTTCTACCATCTCTTTGAAGGCAAATATTTTTATCACTGTTTTGCTTTGTCCTGATTAATGGTATTGCTCTATTCAATATTCTGTTTTGATAAGTTCTATAATCTGTATTTCCTTTGATTTTGCTAAACCTGATTGAAAGAACAACTATTGTGAAGATAACGAGATATACTATATATACTATAGTACCTATTACTGTTATCCCAGTAACCTGCTGTGAAGTTCTGTACCAATTTCACTACACTGTCTCAATTGGTTTTATTCCATCCTGTTCTGTTGTATTTTACTACCTTCAAATTAATAAAAAAATTTTAAAAATAAGGACCAAAACGTATAACAGATATTGAGAAATGGGAAGAAAATATTCAAATGAGAAGGGGAACAAGAAGGGAGGGGCAAATGAAAGAAGGTACAAGAAAAAAAATATAGAAGGAAAAAATGGAGCCAGACCCAAGCCTCTCTCAGTGAGTCAATGCCATTCAAGGACCAAGGGGGGAGAAGCAATCCCCACCTGGAAACCACATCATTTTCATTGTTTTGTTGGGTTGGGTTTTATTCTCTTTTGTTTTGTTTGATTATGTTAAATCTGTTGGCAGGAGCAGCTATTTGAAAGATAGCAAGACATATTATGGTAGCCATTTTGGATTTACTATCGGCTTGTTTTGAAGTCTTTTATTGCATTCATTGTTTTGTTTTATTGTTTCTATTCTATTCTGTTCTGTTCAATTTTTACTATGGCCAAAGGTATCGGAAGCTGTTGTGAAGACAACAAAAGGTATCATGTAACTATTGTTGATTTCATCAGGTTTTGAAGCCCTGTGTCGCTTATATTGGATTATTTTGATTGGTTTTATTCTGCTTTATTTTCCTTGGATTTATCTTCTTTAAAATAAAGTTTAAAAAAAGAAAAAGTGGAAATAAGGTTTTTATAAATGAGGAGGGGGAGAGGGGAATGAAAAAAAAGAAGCAAGATATATCACATACAGGTACAAATTCCCTATGAAGAATGTTAGCATTATGTATACCTAGAATCTTATCTTCAAATTCAATGCTCAAGGTTCTATAGAGTTGCATAGAATTTGTTACCGGACTTCCTGTAAATTTTTAAAGCTTTTGTCATAGGGCACTACAAGTTTGTCAGGTGACAGCAACTAAGAGGTAACATGGCACAAGATTAATAACTAAATCTCCATTTCTGAAGCCAGGCTAGGTGTCAGGTTGGGACAATAAAGTTCAGCAGGTCACACCAGGTCATCTTTCATCCATTGTTATTTGACCTCATGATCTGACTTGTGAATACATCTCTCAAGATGGAAGCATTTACCTTGTAACGATTTCCACAGGGTCTGGTTTCCATTCTTCATGACCAGGTCTTTGATCAGGACTGTCTTTAAGACTTCCCTGTTAGCGTTTACCTGTCCATCCGGGTCTTTCCTAGTCATTTGCAACTGTGTTTTCTCTTGATATTTGATCTACACTGCTTAGGTAGAGATGGTTGTACACAGCAAAGGAAACCACTACAGTGGAGCTGACTTTTTGTGATTGGCACATGAACAGACTGTTTGGGTTAGGATTGAGGTCAAATGAGTAAAGTAGCAAGCCCAAATAATTAGCTTCCACGTGTTGGACATTTATTTTCCTTCATATAAGATCCACTCAAGTGTACAATTGCCCTATGATGTAATCAGTGTTCATGGGTCTCCTTTCTCTGTCTCTAGTTCTGTCCCTAGGGTTGGGTTTCAACTTCAATGTTGCCCTAAGATCATTAGATAGCTGCTGCATATTAGCAATCCACGTAGCAAAAAAGGAAGAAGAGAAAAGGGTAAGTCAGTTATAGCCAGATGAGCAAGTTCTCTTTTAAGAACTTTACAGGACTCTTTAATTAATGGTTGTTCAATTTCCCTTGAAGATACAGGTGTATGAAGACTTTCTGAACATAATCTGCATTGCATAAGAAATAATGCCAAGGATCAATAATAGGATCACATGAAACTAAAAAGTTTCCTTTCTACACAGCAAAGGAAACCACTAACAGGATGGAGAGATAGCCTACAGAATGGAAAAAAAAATATTTTCTAGCTATTCTTCTGACAAAGTACTAGATTTAGAATATATAAAGAACTCAAAATAATTAGACCTCCTAAATTTAAAAACCCAAATTAAAAATTGGCATCTGAAATGAATACATATTTCTCAGATAAAGAAGTAGAAATAATACCTACCTACCTAATGGCCAATAAATACATGAAAAAATGTCAAACATCACTGGCCATTTGAGAAATGCAAATTAAAATGACACCCTTGGAACATAAGACTGGATCCAGTGGGTCAACCCTTTACTTTTCTACAGTAAACTTGTACTTTAGTGTAATAGTAGTAAGTTATGCATCTCAGTCCCTTTCCCCGAGGGATACAGGAAGCAATCTACGTGCTTACCCACCTGGTATGATGAACAGCAAGGTATGCACATGTGTGCAAAGTAGCAAACAAGATTTGGACCTACATTTATGCTCTAACTTGTTTTGCATATGTTCACCAAACATCACAGAGGGCCCAATAGACCCACACTACTCCAGGATTTGCTTTTTTTTTTTTTTTAAAGGTTCCTTTTGATTTTTCTGGTAGAAGTAGTCCAATTCAGTACAGTGGCAGAGGAAAAACCAGATTTGCAAGTTTTGGTGAAGGTCAAAAGTGAATCATCAGATTACTCACGCATGGACAATGAAGATGATCTGTTAATGGTAAAACACATGCTTTCATAACAGAAGAGTGGTGTAAGTGTATGATGAGGAGGAGGAGGATGATAACGATGATGATAATGATGGTGATGGTGATGGTGATGATGAGGATGATTTTGATGTTGGTCATGTGAGCCAAAGTTCCTATGACAGTGAAATGGAGCAAGAATCGACTGATACAGACACAGGGAATGCAGACCTCCTTGATTCAGGTGACAAAGTAAACAGCAATGGGAGTACATATTTCAGTTGAAATGCTGCAAAATGACCATGCAATCTAATGGAGAGATCTAATGTTAGAACTAGGTCCAAAAATATAGAGAAGGACTTGGCAGAGAGGAAACGTATTAGACAATGCCAGCGCTGCCATTCAGTGTTGGAAATTGTAACAAACAAAATGCTACAAGATGCTGTGAAATACACAAAGGCTGAAATGCAAGTAAAACATTCTGTATGCACCAATAGCCATATTAAAAAATGTATTTATTATGACAACTCACTAGCTGAACTGAAAGTATTTATAGTTCTGCTGTACTTAGTACAAATTTCTTATGGTGATCACAGGCATGTTAAAAAAATTAACAAGATTTATGGAAAAGTGATGGGTCAAAACATGCCATAAAAATATATGTATGTACTTGTAGACTTCTTATGCTTTCAATGTAGACATTTATCCTGGAACTCAGCCACCATGTCCTTATTGGTATAGTAATAAACTGAAGGATGTTGTGAACAGACTTGTTCTCATTTAATAACTGATCAGAATGTGACATTCAGCAATTGGTTACCAGTGTCCAATTGATGTTACATTTGTAAACAGAGCACAAGTTGACCAGTGCAGGAACTGTGTATAGGATCAAAGCAGAAATTCCAAATGCAATGTTGCAATTTCAAAACAGAGAACTGTACACTACAATCTTTGAATTTCAGAAAGATGTAACATTGACCTCATACATTGCAAAGAAAGACAAGCTGGTACTGCTGATGTTAACATTTTACTATGATGGAAATATTGATAGGGAAACCTTGACAAAATGTTGATTTTGGTATTAAATTGATATTAAATGTTGATGAGTTATGCAGCAACTCTGATGTCACTTGAAACACAAAGCATTGACTAATGGTTATGTTTACTAGATCCTAAACACGTGTGGCATAAATAGTTTGATAGTTTACAAAGAAAATAACTAGAGCAAAATATCACAGAGGTATTTCTTAGAGGACTGGGACTGGAGATCATAAGAGGTTATTTACCGCAGGGAAATAACAAAATGTTTCTGCCCAGGGAACTATGCAAAATAATTGTGGACTCACCCCCCTTCTTGCCCCACAGACCAGCGGGATCATCAGCCACCCCTCCTTGCCTCATGGACCTCAGGGGCCTGTGGGATCACTGATCTCCCCTCCTCCTCACCCCATGACCATGGAAACCAGCAAGATCGTTGGTTACCCTCCTTCCCCCATCCAAAAGACCACAGCAGCCCACAGACAATTAGCAACATCTTCCACCACCTGCAGAATCTTGGTGGGCTGGTGGGAGCCTCAGAAACCCCTCACCTACACAGAGGACCTCAGCAGGCTTGCAACAGTGCAGTGAGTTTCCCCTTCAAATAGAGGACCTCAGTGGGTAAACAGAAGCAGCAGTGAACTCCCCCCCCCCCAGCTGTAGAATCTTGGCCAGTCTGGCAAAAGTGTGGGTGAGTCCTTCCTTCTTCCATACAGAGAACACCAGGGGGGTTGAACAGAGTGCTGACAAGGCCTCCCCCAACCTGGAGGTAATAAAAAGGGTCTACAAGACACCCAATGAAACAGTAGGGTCCTAGCTGAGGTATACACTAGAGCCAGGGAGACCTGGCAGCTGGGAACAGACTGAAGCCACAGTAACATAGGAGCTAAGGGTTGGTTGACATGAATACTCCTAGGCTAGTCAGCCTAGGAAGAATACAGGACTCACTCAACAGGCCCTGCAGGAGGAATTCAGGTGACTGGCCCCTCGCCTTCATTGTGGGACCCAGCAATTGGACAAACATCAAAGTAGGACCCTAAGTACATCAAAGTACACAAAGTAGGACCCTAAGACACACATGATGGACAGTTGAGACTAGTGGAATTGAAAAGACCAAAATATTAACCCAAGAGGTGAAAATGACAAAACAAAAAAAGCAAAATGCAATCTCAAACATCCAGTCCATCAGGAACAATTACAGGAGACAACAAAATAGAGGACATTAGAAGTCATATGCCTGAAATTTTTGAGAAGATAGCAAGTGAAATAAAGATACAAATCTATGAGGCTATAGGGGAAATTGGGTTTGAAATAATCTCTCACATAAAGAAAGAAATGACAACCTTAATAAAGGAGTTGTTCAGCATAGCTAGAAAAGACATAGATAAAAAAGTACTGGAGCATGGGAAAATGATGGAAACCTTGAATGAACAATATAGAAAAGAAGTAGAATGCACAAAACAAATTCAAAGAGATATACAGAAGATAAAAAATCCTGTTGAAAGCTGGCAAAACCATTTGAATGAAGCTGAGGATAGAATTTCAGATCTTGAGGACAGGATCGTAGCTAGTGTTCATGAAAGAAAAGAACTTTTAAAAATAACAAGACAGCATGAAATGACAAATCAACAGCTTCAAGATGGTGCAAAGAGGAACAATATGAGATTAATAGGCATCAATGAAGATGCAGAGGTCAGTGCAAATGATGTCAGTAAACTATTCACAGAAGTAATAACAGACAATTTCCCAAACATGGGAAAAGAATCAGATATACAGATAAGTGAGGCATGTAGAATGCCAAACAGTCATAACCAAAATAAATCTATACCGAGACATATAATAATCAAGATCCCAGGGAAAAATCTAGGGGTGGGTTGAGTCAAACCTAACAGATGTGGTCCCACATGAATAAACCCAACCGCTCCTGACAGGTTCATAGGGTAAGAGGGAGGGAGTGAGGGTAAAGGGGTGGAGGGGAGACAGCCCAGGAGAAAGAGCTGGAGTTTCATAGAGTTCTCTGCCATCCTTTAACATAATGAGAAATAAAACCAGGATACAAATTGAAAACAGAAGAAAGTGGCCAAACCTGTTGTGATAGTACTGCATGATAGCATGCTAATTACATGCAGTTTTCTTTTTCACTTAAAAAGAGGCACATGAAGGATTTTGCAAAACATAAAATGAAAGTAAGCTTTAAAAAAAAAAAAGTTGTCTCATTTTTTAAAAAATGTAGATGCATAGACCAGTGTGTAGAAAACTTATAATTGGTTAATGGGATCTCATGTGAGTTTTTCTTAAAAGTGACTACATGTATTTTCTGATTTTCTTTTCTTATTCTTTTTTGTCTTTTTGAGACAGGGTCTCACTGTGTATTTCAGGCTGGCCTTAATCTACCACAATCCTCCTGCCTCAGCCTCCCAACTGCTGAGATTGCAGGTGTGTACTACCACACCTGACTTTGATTTTCTATAACAATGTGTATAAATCCTTTATTTGCAAGAGTCATACCAAGCTCATGGAGCAGATCTTAAAACTAGAATATGCAAGAAATTTCTTAATTTGGTAAGCAATCTCAGGGAAAGGGAATGGAGACATGGGCAAGTAAAACCAGGCTGGAAAGAAAGCAAAATAGAAAGTGTGTTATGAAGCTAACTACCACTCTAGACACAACCCTGTAAAGAGCCAGGTAGCCCGAGGTAAGGTGGCACACACCTGTATTATTAGCTATTTGCCAGGCTGAGGCAGGAGGCCACAAGTTCGAGGGCAGCCTGGGCCATTTAGCAAGCTATTGTGTCAAAATAAAAAATAAAATAAAATAAAATTTTAGAAGGACTGCACCTCCAGCCTCCCAGGGCTTCTCTCAGACTAGGCAGGCCCTTTTCCTTTGAAACAATGAGTTTCTGTGTTTTAAGCCAGGCATCTGATGTGAAAAGGACAAACTTCCCCTGCTCCCCTGCCCCCAGCCTGTCTCAGCACACCTCAGTGAGCCTGTTTCCCCAGGTGCTTCAGTTTCAGGGCCGATTTTGTTTCTCTCAGGGCTCCATCTTAGCTTTCTATTGTTTGTCTGTCTCCTGGTCTTCCTAAGACCTCTATGAGCTGGAGAGTGAGAAAATAACTAACGTACTAATAAAAAAATAAGAGCAGAAAAACGGGGCAATGGGGTGTCAGAAACAGCAAATGTAACACTGAGTCAAATCTCTGCCACTCATTGAGTATGTGACTTCGGAAAAGTTACTTAACATTTCTAAATCTCAGCTCCCTTTGTGAAACAAGGCTAATTATACCTTAACTAGGTTCTCCACAGGGCTGCCAGGTACAGCTGTGTGGCTAGGGTACTGCACAAAGCCACCGGGTGGAGGAGGTGAGCAGGCTGAGTTCCACATGGGATCACCATGGCTGGGCAGCACCCGTCAGGCAGAAGTACCTATTTCTAATTTGCCCAAGGCCTCCTTGTATGGGTCTCAGGTTTGGTGGTTCTAAGGATTTAAGAGACATTATATTTGTAAAGCACTTGGTAAATAATACTAAATGGTAACGACTGCTGTAGTCACTGTCTCAAGTACTGGCAGTTAAGAAAGCACAAGCTGTAAATAGAAGTCAGATAAAGATGAGACAGGGCGGTCCTTGTTCCTCTCATGGGCTGGAAAGCACACAAGAGCAGGACCCCAGCCTACCTCTCCACGTTCCCAGCACTCAGGAGACAATAACTACTCTATCGGCTGAATGAACGAATCATTTTCCTTTAAGAAAAAAAAAAGTAATAGGTTTTTGGGTTTTTTAAAGTATCTTTTTAAAGATACTTGCTTGGATGTCTTTTGGAGTGTCTTGGATCCGTTGGTTTCAGCTGGTCAGTTCTTAGGTTGTGTTTTCTGTCTCTCTCAAAGCCACCTACAGGGTAAATCTGGGTTGGTGTTCGGGGTACGGTGTTCTCACTGTCTTTGGTTTCTAAAGAAAATCCTCACATAGTGGTTCTGAGCAGTAACAGCGTGTGGATCGCCGCCCCTGTTTCTGTTGTGTCTGCCATGTGATCACACAGACCTTTCAGCCTGGTGGGAGGGAAGCCAGACTGATCATTTATGTCATGGTGACCACACTCATGTCTGATGCACTTGGAATTCTTCAGTTGACTCCTGTCTCTTTGCTTTCCGGGCTCTTTTCTGGACCCCGTGATGTGAGGTCAGAGACCCTGTCCTCGGAGGAGGCCTTTCTGTGGTCAGAGCTCCTTCTGCACCCTTCCCAGACTCCCCCTCCAGCTGAGGTGCGTGGTGGAGAAGTAACCACACCTGGGTCCTATGAGAAGAATGGCAAAGCTCAAGAATGGTCCTCCCTGTGGTAAAGGAAGGATGCCCCTAAGGCATGATGGAATTCAGTTCTTCCCCTAGATAAACTTTCAATGAAATCCAGCAAAAATACTATTTTCAATTAGATGATACCATTTTTTCTGTAGTTGCTGCTAATTTAGTATAACTAGTCTGAATTAGCTCTGAATTACACATGATAGGATGGAAACACATACGTCCTCCTCCCACTGGTCCGTTGTACAGTCCCTGCTCCTTTGCCTGGCTGAATTATCTTCTCAACACTGAACTGGGATTGTGAATTGTCAGAATTAAACCGTACATGTGCTGAGTTTTCAACAGCACTGAGAATTCCAGGTCTTGTAACAGCAACATGGACCTGGAGGTAAATTCCTCCGAGAAGGTCACCCTCAGGGAGCCTAGGAAGGGACCTTTGTCTTTCCTTTGAACAACCACTCCTGAGGACACGCCGTGTGCCCACCATGGACCTGAGAGTCTTCAGAAGTGTTCAGTCCTGCCCGCATTTTCTCAGTCCGTGCCAGCCCGTTTCATTTTGAGAGGGGGCAGCTCTTTCCCCCACCTTGACTTGTGTTAGGCTGCTTGATTGTGAGAGACTGCTTTAAAATTAATCTTATATTCCCTGACTTTGATGGCAAACAGTTTGATGTTGTTGCTTCTCTGTCAGAACAAGATTTCTTAGGATTAACTATATTAAAGACCAGTCAACAAACTTTTGGAAAAACGTTTAAGAGAGCTCACCATTGTCAAGGCAGTTACCATTCGATGCACACTTGTTATATATAACAGCCTGGACTCCGTCTGTCAGATGCATCCCATGATATCAGAAGAGCACCCCTGGGTTTAATCCCCAGTACGGAGGTGGAGCATCTCAGTGTTCAAAATATCTAGATTCTTTCTATTGTCATTAATAGACCCTTAAATACAAAAACATGACATTTCTCCCCAGAGAAAACATTAACATTTGTATGGTTCTCGCATTGTTTTTTGGTTTGGTTTGTTTTTTTGAAACAGGACCTTGCCGTGTAGTTCAGGCTGGCCTTGAACTCAGTAGTAGCCAGGCTGGCCTCAAACTCATAGATATCCTCTTGCCTCGGCCTCCCAAGTGCTGGGATCACAGGCATGCACCACCATGCCCAGCAGTAGTGTTCTGTATGACATGGTTTATCAAGAAAATGCAAATAGTCCAAACATGATAGTACAGAGTCTGACCAGTTTGATTTTAGTGCTTTGATTAAGGCTAACACTTCAGCAGTTTTACTACCATTGCTTTTGTACTGTCAGTATCTAACTATAATTTGTAAGAGTAGCCATGAAAATAGCAGCACAATTTATCAGAGCTAAATCTTGAAAACAGTCCACATACACATCCACAGATGAATAGCTAAATAAAATGTGCTTATATACAATGGAGTACTACTCTGCCATAAAGAAGGATAGACTAGAGGCATTTTTAGGTAAATGATGCAGCTCGAGACCATAATTACTGTTTTATTATTTTATTATTTTATAAGCACATATTTGTCCCACATATGATCACATTCATCTTAGGGAATTTGTACCTATACATAAGGCATCTCAATTCTTTTTTCCCATTCCTCTGCCTTTTTCACCTCCCCATTTACAAAAGTTTTGTTTCCATTTTTTTCTTTCATTCTGTTTTTCCTTTAAATTTCTTTTCCCTTCCTTCCCTTTTCCTACATCTTGTGTGAGAAACCCCAAGGGTAAATCAGGAACATAATGGGAGATAGACACTGGGAAACAGGAAGGACTTGTTCAGATGAGAGGGGGACAGTGGGAAGGGAAGGAAGGAAAGGAAAAGAGACTTAAGGAAAACAAATTGAAGGAAAAATGGAAATCACATAAATGAGGGAAAGAGGGAGGGGACAGGAAGGAGGAGAAGGGAAGGGCACAGAAAAAAAGAGTTAAAGTGTGGCACGTGCGTGTACAGATCCTCTGTGATGAATGTGATCATTATGTACTGCAAACATGCACTAATAAAAAACTAATTAAAAAAGTAAATGTTGAGCTAATGTTCTTTATCTACACATATATACAAATGTATAGATATAGAGTCATGCTAATATGTTATACATTGTAAGACAGAAACTAGAGTTTTAAAATAGAGTTTTAAAAAGGATGAGAGAATATGCAAGCAGAGACTGGGGAGATGAGTGAACCCAGTAGAGTTTCATGAACCTCCGCCATGGACAAGATGTTAACAATGTTTGGTGTCACATTTAAGTTTGCTGATTCCACAAAGATTTTTGTTCAAATTACAACTGCAACACTAGCTTTTTAAAAAATCTTAAATATTTTTTAATGTACATATATATATATATATATATATGTATGTATAACACTAGCTTTGAGTGAATTCCAGCGGAATCTTTGGCAACTGCGACCAAGTTATCAAGTTCCTTTTGGGTCACAAAACAACCTATCCAGCAGAACCAGAGTTCGAGGTCAAACTGCCCTCTTGTGGTGCAAGATTTCTGTCTGGTCTTCTCAGCTATTTACTCTCCACGGGTGTTTTTAATCTATCTGGCATTGATATCGTTGAAATATAGACACACAGATATGCAAGGCTGGGCGTTGAACCCAAGGCTTTACATGTACTAAGCAAGCACTCTAACACTGAGCTATAAACCACAGCCTGATTGCTTACTTTTTAAATATTTCATGTAAGTTTTATTGATATATGTAATATAAAACTCACACTCTTAAAAATGGAAATTTGCTACTTAAATTTCAATAAGAATTTTTAAAAAATAACTGAAAAATGAGTACTAAGTGAGGTTAAGTCTTCAATTTGACCCCATAGTTCTTTGCAGGATTATTTTAGCTATGAGAGCCATCAGCCCCAAATATTAAACAAAGGTAATATGCAGGGCTGGGGATTGAACCAGAACTTCATATCATTTTATTCTGTGGTACAAAACCCACATTTTGTAACAGAGTAGAATAATCTACTGCAGTAATATGTTCAGACCACAGAAACATGATCACAGCACAGCAGCTGGACACAGAAAACCCTGGCCACAGTTGCATTATCTCCTCTCTCTCGCTGGTTACCTTGCTGGACCACAAGGTGAATTCGGGTGCTTCTTCCCATTGGTGTGATTAATTACACAGGGAAAGCACAGTCCCCTTAAGGGGAAAATAGATGAGAAAAGCAAGGGTACAAAATGTGAGATTCTCCAGGACACTATAGACTATATTTTTAAATTTTGGCTGTTACCTTGAAGGAAATAAGTACTTACTTGAGCTGTGAGCAGAGAATCATTTAACTGCATGTCTACTCGGCATGGTGGTGCACACAGGTAATTTCAGCTACTTGAGAAGCTGAGACAGGAAGATCACTTGTTGGAGGCCAGCCTGGGTAACTTAGCCAGGCCCTGCCCCAGGATAAAAAATAAAGGGCTGGGGATGTAGCTCAGTGGTTAAGCACTTAAGTAATATGCCTGAGGCACTGAGTTCAATCGCCAGTACCACACACACACCACTCTGTAAATGTAAATAAAGTACCCACACTAATACATCTCTTTTTGGTGGCATTATGTATTTTTCACGCTCTTTCCTGCATGCTTCCAGGTCAAAGTGGGCCAATTGATAGGAAATCATATGACATCCAGGAGGTGACAATGAAGCAACAGTTCTCTCAGAATGACACGGGCTTCAAATATCGGAAGACAAGACACGGAGGTGAGAGGCAGGCCGCGGCTCGTTCCCTTTCCTCTCCTCTAGCTTACCTTTTCAATCTCTGACCAGTCAGGACTCGGCGAATGAAGAGGCAGTGGTGTCTTGTACACAGCTACTTGCTAAGAGCAGCTTTCACAGACGCCTTCCCTCCACTCTGCCAGCCACATGCCCAGGGTCTCACACCTTCTCACAACTCTGATTGTCTACTTCTTCAGGGCGATGGTGATGGTACCTGCTTCTGCTCTTCCGACTTTCTCCTTTCAGTCCTTCACTTCCCCAGCTCCTCCCTCAGTTTGTGGAAGTGCTAATTCACTGATTGAACCCTTTATCCCTGTAATAGTTATAGTAGCACTTTTTTTCATAGCTATATCCCACTGAGCTTACCTGAGTGGTAATTTTGGAACTGAGGTGGTAGCAGAGATGCAGAACGTTAAGGGTGGAAATCTGAACTTCTTTTTCTGACCTCACTAGGCTAAAACCCATTGATGTCTCCATTGCTGTAGTAAATGATCTATGGTAAGTTATTTAAATTATCACAAGCAGTTTGCTTAGTTAACTAACTCCAGACAAAGTTGACTTAAATGAAAGTGAGATGCCTGCATATCTTTGGTATTCAGAGAATGGTATCTGAAGAATCAAGGAGACAAAAATGGTGGGGTGAATTCGTTTTGTATGACTTGCGTCCCTCTATCTTCTGGATGGATTCAGAGACCACTCTTTTCATGAGGTTTTTGTTTTGTTTCTTTTTAATTTTATTTAAAGAGGAAAAAAAGCAATACAGAAAAAAGGGTAGAAAAAATACAAAACCTCAAAAAAAACCATATATGACTAGTTGACAAACCACATACTCCCCGAAATAGCTGTTCATGTTACAAAATTAAGGCATACAAAGTGAACACACAGTGAAGCTGCAAACAGAAATAACAGGATGGAATAAAGCCAATTGAGACAGTATAGTGAAATTGGCACAGAACATCAGAGCAGGTCACCAGGACAACAGTAACAGGCAACATTGTATATCTCGTTGTCTTCACAATAGTTGTTCTTCTACTAGGTAGAGCAAAATCAAAGAAATACACAACATTATAGAACACGTCAACACAGTATTGAATAGAGCAACACCATTAATCAGGACAAAGAAAAACGGCGATAAAAATATCTGCCTTCAGAGATAGTACAAGGAAACTCCCCCGACTTGCTGTACCAAATATGGTCACCTCCTAAGAGATACCCAGATCCCTGGATCCCAATTGTTATGGGGGAGGGGGTGTGTGGTATGTTTGATTCTAAGCCCGTGACCCAGTAGGCAGCAGGTTGCTTACTGGTTGGCTCGGCGCCCTAAGTTCCAACATGGCACGGATCTCAGGAGACGCTCTTGCTTCTGGTTTCCCTGCCCTGGGGTGGCCGCGGCTTGCCAGACCACAGTCACTCTCCAGGGCGGCAGGCTGCTTACTCCTCATGAGGTTTTTTAAAGAGCACTGGTGAAGGGAATCACATCATCTCTGAAAGACCTAACAGAATTTTGGGCAGGTCAGGAAGTGGAGTAAAAGATGTTCTCCTTGAAACTGGCTTCTTAAAATCGAAGGAGACAGTGGGCTTGGTGGTACACACCTATAACCTCAACCTGAGGTAGTAGGATCACAAGTCTGAGCCCAGCCTAGGTCACTTGCTGAGATCCTGCTGCAGAAAATAAAATAAAAACGACCGAGAAAGTAATGCAGTTGTAGAGAACTTGTCTTGGATTCAATCCCCAGTACTGCTACAAAAACAAACAGATCAGCGGGGAGGGTGGGAACAGAGGGATAAAAGACAAGTAGAATGGAGCTTCCAGAGATGAAGACGGTCCGGTTAGTGTAATTGGCATCAGGGCCAGAGCAGTAATCAAAATACTTTCACCTGCAGAAATCTTGGAGTTGGTTCATGGATCATGGTGCCCACCAGGCTATTAAACCTGATTTATATCAGGAAAAGCAAAACGGCAACAACAACAAAAAGCAAACTGTAATTCTTGTGAATAAAAGGTTTTAGGCACCTCAAAAGAGAATCTTACCTACTGCCTCATTTCTAGATTTAGACTAGTTTACAAAATTGATGCTTAACATAATTATTGGCATGTTGGAACAGAACTTAGAGCTGCTATTTTATCATTTGTGTATTTTGTTTCTCGTTTCTCTGCCCTCATTTCCTACTGTCCTGTGAGTTACTAGATCCTTTTTGTTTTGTTTTGTTGCCTTTTTCATGCAAGGACTCGCTATGCAGTTCCGGCTGGCTTTCAACTCACTTTGTAGGCCAAGCTGGCCTTGAACTCACAGAAATACCCTTGCCCCAGCCTCCTGAGTGCTGGGATAGATCCTTTTTCTTAAAAAAAAAAAAAAAAAAAAAGTTGTATCTTTTTGGTACCAGGTTTCAAGATCACAACCTCGCACTTGCCAGGGAAACGCTCGTGCCGCTGAGCTAAATCCCTGGCCAAAATTTGTATTTTTAAGTCATTTCTGTAGCTGGGCACAGTGGCACACTCCTGTAATCCCCAGCAGTTGGAGGTTGAGGCCCGAGGATTGTTGTGAGTTCGAGACCAGCCTGGGCTACAAAGTGAGCCCAAGGCCAGCCTGAACTGCATAGTGAGAACTTGTCCCCAAAAAACAAAAAAAAAAAAAAAAAAAAAAAAAAAAGTCACTGCTTTAAGGATTAAACAATATTCATAGTCTAATAGTATTAATATTTTTTACCATTTAAAAAATATGCACTCAGTGGTAGAATGCACACTTAGCATGTGCAAGGCCCTAGGTTTACTGCTCATTACCAAAATGTGAATTAAGGGGATATGTAGAAATCTCACCATTTAGATTAACTTAATTATTCTGCCTTTACATAGACCATAGAATCATACAAAATAATGCTGATTTTTTTATCAACCATCAAGTGTAATTTTTAAAAGCTCAAGTTCCTGTGTTCCTCATTGCTGCTTTCCCATTTCCCTTCTATCTGAAAAGCTGCGTCTAACAATCCTTTTAGAGCAAGTCAGCTGGTAATGAATTCTGTTGGTTTTCCTTCATCTGAAAAAAATGTCTTGATTTCACCTTCATTCCTGAAGGGTATTTTTCCTTGATGGTTCTGAGTGGACAAGCATTTTGCTTTTCTTTTAACACTTAAATGTTATCTTACTTCTGACTGTAACCAGCTCCCTCTGGCTACTGGGTCCTAATTTCAGCATGACCAAGATTGAAGCTGACAAAACAGCAAGCAGCAAGTGATGAGGAGTGTCCGAATGTGTGTTTAAGAGAAGGAATAAAAGAAAGATTCCCTGCTTGTTGGCGAGGGGTGAACCTTAGATGTTCAGGTCTGCTGGCCTTTGATAGTTTTAGGGACGGGTGTACCCCACATGGTGCTCCTGGCTGCAGGTAGCCCTTCCTGTCCAGAAAGCAAGCTGCTTAGTTTGTATTTCACTTCTTCCAGGTCTCTCTCATTTGGTTAAGGACCTGCTCCTTGTCCCTTTGTATTCCATTAGATTCTGATGGTCAGTTTTTTTTTAAAGCTGTTATTCAGGCCCTTTGGGATGTTAACTCACTTGAGCCCTTTTAGTTTACTTGGGGTTAAAGATTCAGGACCTAACATGCCCTATCTTCTGGCTTTTCTGACCTTCATGGTTTCTGGGGAGAAATATGCCTGTGTTTTAATTGTTTCCCTATAGACAAGGTGCTGCTTCTCTGTGGTGTTAAGTATTTTCCATCTTTCCAGAAATTTGATTGTGAAATGTCTGGGGGCAGGTTTATTTTTCTGCTTGAGGTCTGCTGGGCTGCTATAAGGTTTTTCTTTCACGAGTTTATTCTTCAAATACTGTTTAACCCTGCACTCTATTCACACAAGAATATTAGATATTTTCCTATTGTCCCATAGGTCTCTAAAGCTCTTTTTCTTAAATCTGTTTAGATTAGGTAATTTGAGTAATCTGTCCTCCAGCTCACTGACTCAATGCCTTTCATCTAAGAGCTTGCCTTGTGTGTTAGTTACTAAGTATTTCTTTTCTAAAGTTCTTTGTACTTCATATTTCTTTGCTGAAATTTTCTGATCATTTTGGAAGTTTTCACTGTTACCTTGGAAAATTTTTATAGTGGTCATTTAGAAGTCTGTTTGTAATCTGGGTCTTTGGTATTGGCCAGTTTTTTCCAATGCTTGCTCATTTTAAGGTTTTCCCAGTTATTTGTATACCAAGTAATATTGTATTATATTCCTGACATTTTGAATATATCAACTTATGGGCCTTGCTTTATCCTACATACAATTTATTTTTAACAGGCAGTCAGCTTTGTTGAGTTCAGGCCTCAAATTCCAAGCACTGCAAGGTGGGTTGCATTTTCAGTCTTAAATTCAACTTTCAAAATTTTTGTCATGCTATTGGGATATCTCTTGTGTGAGCCATGCAGAGAACAGCATGGGACCTGGCTGGCTGCCTGTCCTCTAGTTCATTTCTCAAAGTCTTTATACACTGTTTAGAGTACAGCCACACACGCAGCCCGAGGATAGAGGTATTTATTCATAAACAACTTGAAGGGGTTGCTCACCTAAGTTCCTGCCTCCTCTGGGGGTCCTCTGGGGGTCCCACTCAGTCCTCCAGTTCAGACGCTGAGGCTTTTGTTACCCTGCTATGCTGCACACTTCCATCAACTGTGGCTACACCCAGGCCAAGCAGTGAGTGGAGTTAAATAAAAAGCAGCGGGGATTTGTTTTACGGTTTTGGGACTTTTTCCCTGGGAGAAAAGTTTTCCTTCCTGAATTTTGGACTTCTTTAGTTTAAGCCTTCCTTGAATCTAGTTGACAATGACTTTTCTTTCTCTTTAGTACCTTTCTGGATCCTTTAGTACACCGTATATATGTTAAAAACAGTTCTCTGATCAAATCTGCTGCCTGCTAATAAACTATTCTAATGAAAGGTAGACTTAGGCCAAATTGATATAGGGGAATGAAGCTCCCAACCTACTGTATGTCCAGAACCAGTTCACGTTCTCTAAAATCCCAAGAATGAGTTTTAGGAACAACGGAGGTTAAGAGCAGAAATATTTATTGAGAGAAAGAAAGCTTCTATCTGAGAGAGATAAAAGGGGTCCCAAGTGGGTTGCCAAAAATTCTGTACTTTCTTGGGATTTTTATAGTTAAATCATGAGGTGAGGCAAGTCTAAAGTTGGAGAAAACTGGGAACTCGTGAGGTAGACAGACATGAGGTGAGACAGACCAATAAGTTTAATTGTTCAGGTAAAATTGACCACATCAGGGACAAATGGGGAAGTGAGTCATGTCAGTGACTCTTCCGATAGGGGGTGGGATGGTGACTCCTGGCTTCTCGAGGTGAACCAGATTTAATCCCTAAGGATTATACTTAAGGGTGTGGTTGCATTTGTTTTGCCTTCTGTCTTGAGATCTGGCCCACAGCAAGAGGTGTGTGTCTCTTCCAAGGTCTCCAGGCATCTGGTCTTCTGTGCCGGCTTCTTCGAGGGCCTAGCCCTGTCTGACTGCCTATAATATTTCTAACTAGCTCAGCTGCCTGTAACAAAATGTCTGTGATAACAAACTGTTATTAAACTTCAAGGGCAGTGCACTTTTACTTTTAAAAAAAAGTAAAAGTTCAAAAATTTCTAAGCTTAGCCAAAAAACTGCTGCAATTTTTGTAGTTAATGCCGGTGCTTCTGAACTTTGAAACACAGTATTTCTCAAGAAACGCAGAATAGTTTATGATGGAAACAATACACTTTTTTTTTTTTTAAGGTATCGAGGCCTGAGTCCAGGGTCTTCACACTGAGCTACATCCTCGGTCCTTTTTTATTTTGAGACAGACTCTTGCTAAATCACTAAGTTGCTTACATTGGGCTCAAAGTTGTGACCCTCCTGTCTTACATTCCCAGTGCTGTTTTTTATGGTTTTCCAGAAACTTAAACACTAAACAGCAAACAGTGGCAAGAGTAGCTCAGGATACTATGAAGAAAGCACTTTAGGAGATAGAACCAACGACTGTGTGGAACTTTAGCTTTCTGAGATAATTAATCGGTGAGATCTAAGAGTTGGAGGAGTACAGTTGATAATGCCCATACAAATGTGAGCAATGGGACTGAAGAATGGAGAAATCAACATAGAAGTGATGGATGCAGTAGAAGTACGTTCTGGTCTCATTTGAATACAGCAAGAAAGTTTGAGAGGTTAGTGAGATCAGAAAACACCTTCAAATAAAGAAAGACAATGAGAAGGAATTGATTCAGGAAATGTATTTTACTGTGAGAACAAGCAAATTAAGAAGAATAGAACAAAAAAAGCAGCTAAAAGGGTATTAAACTGAGTACAGTGCCACATACTCTGGTAGGCAGAGGCACGAGGATCACAAGTCTGACCCCAGCCTGAGCAACTCAGCGACTGAAGATCTTGCCTTAAAATATAAAAGGGCTGGGGCAAAGGCCCTGGGGTCAATTCCTAATAAACACAAAAAGAAACAAGTGAATAAGATATATATATATATATATATATATATATATATATATATATATATATATATAAAGATAGTTCAGGATAAAGAAAAATTCTCACAAGAGTATGGGAATTCTAAAGACAATTTCTAAGAAAAAGTGAAAGATAAACTAGGAGAGTTCTGGAAGAGAAAAGGTTGCATAAATGATTTCCTCTATCTTCCCACACTAACCTTCCTTATGTTTCTTAAAAGCAACAGTTTGAGAAACTTGCTGGAAGCTCTGTATTTATCCAACACTACCTCCTAAGAGGTGTTTAAGGCACACCAATGTAAACTGGAATATCCCTTACCTCTGGCTTGAGGGATGCTTTGATTTGTAAAAAAGATTGCAAATATCAGACAGAGCCTGAGGCTGGGGTGTAACTGCAGGCAGAGCTTGCCCAGCTGGTGCTAGGCTCTGGGTTCCATTCCCAGCACACACACACACAAAACAACAGAACTTCATAGTGTTTCCGCTTAATTATATTATGAACATTAATGCAATATCTGCCTCAATAATTTCACTCTAAAAAACGACAGCATAGTGATGGTTTAAAGCTGGTTCAGTCACAATTTGGTAAGCTTATTTATCAAGAGTGAAAATAGAAGATGTAAAACAGCAAAAAAGGTAACAAGGATCATAGTGTATGTGTCTGTAACTGTTGCTACGGCTTGTATCTAAATTGGATGTGGAATTTATAATGCACTGAAACAGTTCTGGGCTTCACCACCAGGTTTTCTGGGTGCTAAGAGTCCGGAAGAGTCTGGCTGTGGGAGCCACTCCTCGTCTTCAGCTGGGACTGGGCGATGTCCGCGAGCGCACTCTGTATCTTCTCCAGAAGCATGTCGCCCCGGTAAACGACGTCCTCCAGGCACGTCGCTGCTTCGTGGTTTTCTTCTTCTAGCTTATATAAGCTGGCGGCCTGTATGAGACGCAAATTTTGAGATCTTTATAGAGTTGGAAAGGAAAGAAACTGCAGTAGAGTGATTTATTTTTAAATCTGGATGGCTCTGAACTATTGTGATATACTGTCCAGGAGCAGGAATTCTAAAACCCAGATCAGGAATCTCTAGGTACAGTCTCTAAGTGACTATCTTCCATACTGTTCAGGGTCTTGCTATGTAGTTCAGGCTGCTCATGAATTCATTCACTAAATAACCCAGCCTGGCCTTGAATTCATGGCTCTATTCCTGCCTCCACCTCCCAAGTGCTGGGATTACAGGCATGCGCCACCAAGCCCTGCCACCTTCCTCTTGCTCTTTGCTAGGAAAACAGACAAACTAAGAAGATAGGAGGTCTCCTTGTGGCTCAAAATTTAAGAAAGATATAGCTATACAGATATAAAAAACAGATACTCAGTACAATCTTCAATAAACTATACTATCAATAAAACCTCCATCTTTAAATTTAACCTTAAAGTAACTCTGAATATAACAAAAGATAGCAAACCTAATCCACTTTTATCAAAGTTTCTCTATTACTAGTATAGTCTCAAAGAGATTTTTTTTTAACCTGTAAAGCAGCTGTAGATTCTTCGCTGGGTAAGGAATCTATCAGAACATCAATATCTTTTGCTGTTCGTGCAATCAGCGCAGCAAAAAGCTGGGCGTATTCTAGAGAAAGACAGAACTAAGTTAGGATATCAGAAAATCGCAAGTTTTCAGAAACTGAAATTAAAGTTTAAGTTAGTGAAATCAGAAAAAGTTTACAGGACTTTAACTGATGAGTTCCCGCCAGTTTGAGCCACTGGTGGTAAAGGTGTGACTGTCCCATCATAGGGCTTGCTTCACCTGATGGGACAGTCACAAGCCACCCAATGGGACAGTCTTGCATGTACTACCAGTGGTTCAGAGCTGCCTCACAGGGAGACATACAAATTACAGTCCTCTCAGGAGTGTGTTAATAATCTCAGCACACCAATCATATTATACATTTAACTTAGTATTAGTTCAAATTGGAAATAAAGCATAATGTACCTCATTTCATTTATTAGGACAACAATGATGGTCACCTGAACAAAGAATCTGCCAACAGGGTGCCTTCCTAAGATTCTTCAAGGAAAATTCAGCTAAATTCATATAAGCTTTCCTCTAAAGGAGTACAAATCTGTTATTTGATGTGAGCAAAATTATGAAATCTGTGAAATGACTAAAATAAATTCACTTATTTTATGACAAAATGTACTATCCTCAAATACCAGTTTTAGAAAGAAGCCATGCAAAAGTCATTTCTCAATAAATCTATTTTTAAACGACTACTTAAAACTAAGAAAAGCTAAGAAAACTTACCTTCTGTAGGGTTCGCAGGCTGGTCTTTGTTAATTGCTGTCTGAATATTACTGAATGAGGCAGGAGGCCCACACTGCTGCAGTACTCCAATGGCATTACAGAACTGATCTGCGAGCTAGGACCCAGAAAACATGTCTCGGTGAGAACGCTTGCATCAGTTTTAATGGTTTTTATCAGTAATGGTAACATGACAAGAACAGGTTTTAAAAACAAGGATCTGTGAGCAAGGGGATAATAATAGGAGTAATTTTTTAGCAGTCTTTATTGTGATTATTATCCTCGCCCTGGGGATTGAGGCCAGGGCTTTGTACACGCTAATCATGTGCTCTACCACTGAGCTACACTCCAATATAGATTAAACATTTTAATAATTCAAAGTTTAGTGTCAGTATAGGTGAAGTTAAATTTAATATCAATCTACCTGAAACAGTTAAAAATGAAATATGTGTAAAATAATCTTTCTTTTCTTATAAAGAGAGTAGAATAAGAAATAAATGCCAAAACTTATTGCAAGTGACAAATAAATACTTTCTCGGGGCAGTAGCAGCAATCAGCAAACTTGACTGGCAAATATCTAAGTACAGTCACAGGTTTAATAAAAAAAATATATTATCATGTATAAAATCTATAATTTCTTTTGTGAGAATGCAGTAGTAGCAAGTATAAAGAAACAGTGAGAAAATGACTTCAAGAAAAGCTACTTTCCGTAATCAGAAAAAGTGTTTCTTTAAAACTCAAGTTGTAAATGCTTGGTGTTCACAATGTATTCTTTTAGCACTTTTGAAGACAAAGAATACCAAATTCCTTACCATCTCCAAACTAAACACTCGTATTTTCCCTATCAACTTCTCTCACTAACGTCCACTCCTCAAATCGTAATTTGTATTTTTTTTTTTTTTTGTTACCAGCGATCGAACTCACGACTTCATGCTTGCCAAGGAAGGAGCTTAAGCAACTGAGCTAAATCCCTGGCCCCGTAATTTGTATTTCCAATCATCGAATAAGCATTTCCACTATGTTTCTCTACCATTATTTCAATGATAGGAATTCAAACTCCAACAGCTTCCTTTGTAAACATCCTCCTTACAACCTTCTAGTTCACCATGTTATTTTACCTTGTTCCAAAAATGAGTTCATTCTACCATGGTCTTCAGGATACATTCCCAATTTTCAGGCTTTTTCAAAGCCTTCAATAATCTAAATCAACTATACTCATTCATTTTCTACTTTTCCCTGTGGTTTACCTAATTATAAATTAAGCTAGTCAGTTTATGACTAGCTTTGCTCATACTTTGCTATTAAAATGTAGTAAGTGCTCAGAAGCTGTATACATCTAGATTCTCATGCTACTGGTAGCTTTTTTTCATCTTTAAACCAAAATATTCTATATCACATCACTATTATTAGGATAGGAAAAAAACAAAATCATATTCAGCATGGTAGCTGTCTTGTCCAGGAAAAACATTCATAACCCATTAATTCATTTATTCAAAAATATTTGCTGAAGCCAGACCAAGTGGCCAACGTCTATAATCCAAGCTCTAGGAGGCCAAGGCAAGAAAGATTGCCAGTTTTGAGCCCAGCGTGAGCATCTCAGCAAGACTTTGTTTCTTGTTTTTTTTGTTGTTGTTGTTGTTTGAGACAGAGTCTTGCTATGTAGAGTTCAGGCTAGTCCTGAACTCATTGACCTTGTAGCAATCCTCCTACCTCAGCCTTCCAGAGTGCTGGGATTACAGACATGCACCACCTTGCCTGCAGCAACTGTTTCTAAATAACTTTTTTTTTCTTTTTTTTGTTTTTAAGAGCTGGGGATGGAAAGTCCAGGTTCAATCTCCAGGATCCTAAATAAATAGCTGGAAATGGATTCATCAATTCCCAGGCAATTACTGCATAAAAAGATACTAAATATGATATAGTTTCTACATTCACAGTTTTCAGAGGGCAGAATAAATGTTAATAGACTAATTATGCTTAGGTCAAATGCTACGACTCCTTCTATTTTAGTTCATATAGCTGTGTGTTCCAATTTGCTTTAACATTAAGAGCTGAAAACAGTTGATTCATTGTAACTCCCTAGCCACAGGCTGTTGCTGCATCATTTTAATGTCTCTTGAGTATGACATCTTTCCAGTCTCAAAAAGGAGTACCTCTTTGTAAACATGACAGTGCTTATATACACAAGTACTCATACTAGTTAACCTAAACGCTTCTCTCCCAAATCCAATTATTAGCATGCTTACCTTAGGGATAGGTCATATTCACTTTGTCCTTACTGTCCCAGTTGCAAGACACACATGAATTTGCAAAAACGTTATTCCCCGAGTAACATTTCTATCAGGCAGCATCATAACAATCTGATTTTGTTAAACCTCAAAGGAGTATTTCCCTGAGGGAAGCTGGATGGTTGCCTAGCCAAGTCACTGCAAAGTAGATTTTTACCATTGTGAACTTAAGGACTCAGCCTTTAAAAGCCCCTATTTTATTTACATAGGGTAGATCAGTTTTTCACAAGTAGACTCACACATTTCAAATGCATACAGACTGATATATTAAACAAGAATGCCAAGTTATTAGCTTCCAGTGAGAGAAAATAAAACAAAAAACAAAACAACAAACAAGCAAACAAAAAAAAGATCAGGTACTTAGGTTTTTCAGACAGCAGATTCTTGTATAGGCAAGCACTTTATTTGGGACATCAAATTAGAATTACACTAAGAAATATAATTACCAATGGAAACCTGTGTAACTCTTTATGGGAATATGTACACATATGTGCCATTTGCTTGCATAATCTTTAGCATTGGCATAAGAAGCAGGAAAACGAATAACCTGAAGGAACAACGTTAAGGGAGCTGCTTACTCTATAAACTTTTACAGAGAATAGACTTTTTATTAAAGAAGCCTAAAATAAACGGAAAGATGTACAAGGATTAGAAGATTCATTATCAAAAAAAAAAAAAGAAGATTCATTATCATAAAGACGTCCGTTCTCCCCAAATTGATGTAGTTACAGTAGTCCAGGGATAGGACAGGACGCTGGATCTACAGCAGTGATCTAAGACAAAACGACTTCTCATTTCCACCTCACTCTCGCCCCAACCTCAAAGACCTGGCGAAAAAATACTCGGATATTGCTTAATATCCGAAATATCGGAAATGCTTAATTACAAAGATCCGATCATCAGGTGCAAGGAATCTCCTGAGAGGGTTAAATTGATAAGAAGATAAAAAGCTGCTTTTCCTCCCCCTCCACAGGAGGTCCCAGAAGCACCGGTAACAAACAGAACCGCGGTCCGAAGACAGGCCCGGACGCGCAGCCCGCGGCCCAGGCTCGGCGGCCCCTGGGGGCACCGCCTCCCATCGCTAGGAGAGGGCGCTTTGTGCCTGACTCCCCACTTCCGAGTTTTATCTCCCAGGCCTCTGTCCTCTCTTCTTTCACTGCAGGAGACAGAGAAAGAACAGGCACTAATCGAGTGAAAATTCTCACCGAGTTCACAGCGTCCTGCAACTGCGTGAGTCTGTCGGCCATGTTTCTCTCACACGCGCAGAGACGCCAAAGCAGCCGCTCTTGCGTGATTGGGCAGTTTTAGGACGCGTCACAGCCAATCATAGAACTGCGTTCTTAAAAGAGGTGGGGTCATGGAGAACACACCGCCCTAGGAAAGAGATTGAAATAGCAGCGTGTGTGCTATTGGGCAGTTTCGGGACGCGTCACAGCCAATCATAGGGTTGTATTCTTGAAAGGGGTGGGGTCATGGAGAACAAGATCTCTAGAAGGAGGTGGAGACTTTCTGAGTCTTGCTTTATTTACCTTGGGACCATTAGAGTAAGTTTTGAACGCGTGTGGCAGTGGTCTGGTTGTTCTGGGGGCTGTACTACTCTTCAAGGTTGTTTGTTAGGTGTTCAACACTGGACAGATATGGTTGGTTTCTGCGGAGTTAGTGGTTGTTCTGGCCTCATCTATTCGTTTTTTGACATCATCTAGGTTACTTAATCTTGCTTTTTGCTTTCCAGGTGGATTGCAAAATATAAATGCTTGGGAGTCACGGTATAGACTTTCAGTTCGAATTAAAATTCACCAGACAGGCTGGGGATTTAGCTCAGGGGCACAAGCACCTACATGGCAAGTGTGAGGTCGTGAGTTCGATCCCCAGTAACCCCCCCCCATTCACCAAACAACCTAGAAGGCTGGATAAGGGTGTGTCATCTCTTGCTTTGGGACTGGGGATGCGGAGAGAACTCACCCAAACAGAGATCAAGTGCGTTCTTTGTGTAGATGTGCTGGATCCCTAGCGAAGGAGCAGACCTGGGAAAAATGGAAAGCTCAGAAACTAATAAATGGGCCGTGTTAAATAGGAAAAGAAAAGGAAGCGCACTTGCAGTTTAGAGGTAAGGTGTTAGCATAGGTGTAATTAACGTTTGTGTGACAATGAGGAAATTGACAGGAGGAGTGGAAGGATTCAGGGAGTGGAAAGTATGGGATTCACAGCATGTGATTAGAAGAGAGGAGATTCCTAGAAAGTAAGAAAAATAAGCAGATAAGGCAGTTTCAGTTTTAAGAATGATCAGGTTCAGAATTTGGTTTGCCATGGTCTGGTTCCAGCATACATCCAACCTTGCTTACTTCCAGATGATTTTCAGAGTGAAATGATCCTGTGCTTCAGCTGCACCCTTTCACCCTAGGTTTTCATGGGTTCTTCAACCTTTTTGGCCAAGAACCTCCTTAAGAATCAGATTAAGACAGACATGATGATACATACTGAGAGGCTGAGGCAGGAGGATTGAAAGTTTGAGCTTACCGTGGGCAACTTAGTGACTCAGCTAAGGACTGGAGATGTGGTTCAACATAAAGACCCTGGGCTCAATTCCCAAGGGGGGTGGGAATTCAAGGATGTAAATCCTTTCTCCAAACCAGATTCTCAAAAATTTGCATACATTTTTAAAGGATTTGTGAATCTCTTGAAGCTGTAGACTTGAGGAATAATTCAACCTGCCTAAATAGCCTCAAGTGTCCCGCTCAGGAATTCTCAACAGCAGCACTGGTGATATTTCAGGTCAAGCTGTTTGTTGAAATGTGCTATCCTATGCCTTGCAAGATGTTTAGCAGCACTTGTGTCTTCTATCCATTAGGTGGCAGTAACAGCATCCCTGCTCCAGTTGTGACAACATAAAACATCTGCAGATGTTTCCACTAGGGTGGCTGTATTGACCCCAGTTGAGTATCACTGGCCCCACTCTTTCCTTATGCTTTTCCTTCCTCAAAACAGTTTCTTTCTTGTTAATTCATACTCTATCTTTTCAGGTTTTACTCTTTTCATGAGTTAAGTTGGAAAGTTCCTTTGATCAATTAAACTTTGTAGAGTTTAAGCAAAAGAAAATGAAATCAAAGTGATTCACAAACCACACAGCTCCCAGAACCAGAGCAGGTTCTGAGAACTCCCATCAACAAGGGATCAGACAGCATTTAGAGAACAAATGGAGGTGAGACAGAAAACAGTGTAACTGACTATAGTTTTGTCAGTTAGTGGTTACAAATGTAACTAGTTAGTTGTGTGTAGCCTACCAGGCTAGAAGAAATATAAGTGGAAGGGAAACAAGGAAATCATAACCAAAGTTGTACTTTTAAAGAGTCTGAAACTTGCAGGAGGCAGTCCAAGTCACCCAAGACATCTATCTCAGCATTCATTTGGTTAACTTTAGGCTCCTTCTCTAGCGACCATGCCCCAAATTCCACAGGCACACTGCAAGTCCATAAAGTGGCTTAATAGAGGAAGTAAAGAGTAGGATCCTAATTAAAAAAAAAAAACCCACACCTATAGAATGGACCAGTACTTTTCTGGGGTTGGCCTGTCTTCTGGAATTTCCACACTTCAAGAGAAGGATAAATGTTCCCCATTGCAGGGAATAACACATTTCATTTCTCTAAGCACCCACTTCTACTCTGGAGTGGATCCTAAGTCTCTGCTTAATAAAACCTTCCCGTGCCTTTAACTGACCAGCCTGAAATTTTGTTTTGCATGACAGCAGTCAATGAACCTGCAAGTTTACTCTACCAAAGGGTAGGTTAGGTTCCTCACTTCCACCTCAGGGACCCCCAGCCCCAGCCAGGTGATGAGATCCATGGCCTCCCACAAAATCTTATTTAACACTTGTTATTTATGATATACTAAAGTCCGTGTTGATCTTCTTCCTTTCATGGAGGACCACAGAAGAGCACTTATCTCCATCTTTGCTAAACCTGGCCCTCTTTCCATGTGTTAATGTGTACAGAGCTGGCTAAGAGTTTTCCTTATCCCTTCAATTGGCTTTAAGCAATGCAAACTGGCCTGGCCCAAGGTGCTGATGTGCAGTCTTTGAAGCCAGGGGACAGGTCAGTGTTGCTCCACCCCAGCTCCCAAGAAAACACTTGTGAACTGTGATGAAAGGAAAGCCACGCTCCACACTGTTGGCTGGGATGCAGCTTTGAGAGAAGAGGCTATGATTTCCCAAGGCATAAAAACTTACACATCAATAGCTGAAGCACCAACCCCAACACATTACATACTGCCTCGGACTGTGTTATGCAGATTGGCCTTTCTGCACATCCTTCTCTCTGCATGCTGCGGAGCTGATTTCAGGCCTCCTACCTAGATCAGCTCACAGCGCTCACTACTTCCCACCATTCTCACAGTCAGTCATCCCTGAGCCAGTCCCCTTGTGGAGAATTAATAAAACCTGAGTTCAATCCTGGATAGACTACTTTGTCCCTTTGATTCCCCACAACTATAAATAGGCCTCAGTGGCTTTATTCTCACCATGTGTAGCACTGGAAGTGGTAGATTGGAATTGCTAGGATTCCAGTGACTTTTCCATGAGATTGCAGATATAAACTTCCCAGACCTCAAGGAGGACCAGGAAGGGCCTTCAACCCTTTTTCATTTGCTTCTCTTGCATCCCCAGCTGGATTAGATATGTTTTCTAAGAGCAGCAACTCAGCATTCTCACCACCTCCTGGTAGTGCTGGGGGTGGAGCCTGAGCTTCCTACATGCCAGGTCAGTGCCCTACCACTGAGCTACCTTCTCCGCCACTGAACATCTCATTTTTATAACATGTGACTTTGATAGGCACCTTTTTCAGATGTTATATTACTAAAAGTTTTAAACATATGCAAAAGCACTAGTGAACCTTCATGTACCCATCACCCACTCCAACAATTATAGACTCGTAAAACATCTTGTGGTAAGAAGTTTGATTTTATAACCTAGAGTAATTCCTTATTTTTTCAGCAAAAAAGAAAAAACCTTAACAATTTTTAACTTGAAATCTCGGGCCCTTAGGTACCATTACAGTTCCTCAGTATTAAGTTATTAAGTATCTAAAATGCTCCAAGCAAGAGGTTAAACTACAAAGACACCACACTACACTATATTCTGCAATTCGCTAAGCATGATCTGTTCTTTCTCATTTCTGTGCATATATAAGGCATGTATAATTCTTTCTTCCTTGTGTGAAATCCCCACACTTCATCCACACCTCCACTTTGTTCTCCTGGTCATTTTCCTCTCAGCCTTTAAAGCTTAAACATCTCTTGGGAGAAGACAAGATGGCAGACTGGTAGGTAGCAGGAGAGAGACCCTCTCTGAGAGAGACAGCTCAAATGCCAGAATAAAACACCCTGGAGAGACCTAAACAGAGAGAGATGGACTCTCACAACCCACGAAGAAACTAAAGTGCAAAACACCGCTCGAATATGAGGTCCTGGGGCTACTATTAGTGAAGATAAGATCAGCGAGCACGGCGCCCTCCTCGAGCTGCCTGAATCCCTGCCCGACCTGCACAAGCGATCCACGCCAAAGCGACTGGCTTGAGCTGCTGGAGTGCAGAACTGAACAGCCCTGCGTGCAGCTTGCCTGGACCGGCCCTGCACGCGACCCACCCAGAAGCACCATGAATTTGCACTGCAGCCATGCTGAAGTCAGAGGTCGAGGAGCCCAGCAGTTCTCGGGGATGAGGTGAGTGATGGGAATAAGACCCTCCCACGGGAAAGGGAAAACCGACTGGATGACATGTTGGATTTGGGCAGGACAGCCCTAACTCCATAAGGAAGTGGCTTCAGCTGGTTGCTTCCCTCGCTGAGCGGATTAGTGGAATCTGCTTGGACTAGGCCGCGCCCCTGAGATCAGTGCACACTGACGCAGTGAAGGCCTGCAAAGGTTGACTGGCCCAGAAGGGAGGAGCTAGCGCACACTGCCCATCATTGAACTCTAATCTCTGATAACCTATTGAAGAGGGCTAAAGCTCCTAGCCTGTGCCCTCTAGAGGAGCCTTAACCAACAAGAAAAGGGTCTGGGAATTACACTGTACATTTGTATGGAAGGAACCAAAAACATGACGAAAGGGAGAAATAAGAAAACACTCCCAAGCCCCCAACCCTGAGAACATTGATCCAGGAGAGGTAAATACAAAAGAGATTGAGTGCAGCAAAAATGCAACATCAAACACAGCGTTAGTGGACATAAAGAGATATCTTCCGGACCTCGTAAGCAGGACCAAAACAAATATTAATTCAAATTAAATAAGAGATAAGTAGATTAATAAAAGAAGGGCTGGGCACCTCACAAGAAAACACAGACAGAAGAATGGAGAGAAAAATGTAATGAAGAATTCAGGAAAAACTTAGAATTCATGAAACAGATTCAAAGAGATTATCAGGAAACTAAAGACTCCATAGAAAGCTGGCAAAACTGCTTGAAAGAAACCAAAGATAGACTATCAAAAATTGAACACAGGCTTGCAATGTGAGGTCATGAAAGGGAAGATCTCTTAAAAATAACAAGGGAGCAGGCAGTAAAGATACAAGACTGATAGATGACAAGAGGATCTATAATTTAAGAATAAAGTATGTGAATGAAGAAGCAGGAATCAAATCAGAGGAATTACAAAGGCTATTCACAGAAATTATTAAAGAAAATTTCCCAAGCATAGAAAAAAGAAATGATATGCAGAGGTATGAAGCATACAGAACTCCAGCCACCTACAACCCAAACAGAGCTACACCCAGACACATAATAATCAAGATCCCAGAAA
>PVJX010014971.1:0-43621 GCA_004027295.1 Dolichotis patagonum
TAAAACCACACTGAGATTCCATCTCACTCCAGAAAGAATGGCCAAGATAGAAAACACTACCAACAACAAGTGTTGGAGAGGCTGTGGGGAAAAAGGAACTCATCTACACTGTTGGTGGGAGTGTAGACTGGTGCAACCACTGTGGAGGTCAGTCTGGAGATTCCTCAAAAAGCTGGGTATGGAAGTCCCATTTGACCCAACTATTCCACTTCTAGGCATATTCTCAGAAGAACTGAAAATATCATACCACAGTGATATATTTGCACCCATGTTTATAGCAGCACAATTTGTAATAGCCAGATCTTGGAAACAACCTAAGTGCCCATCAACTGAGGAATGGATAAAAAAGTTGTGGCATTTTTATACAATGGAGTACTACCCAGCTATAAAGAATGATCACATCGAGATATTTATAAATAAATGGACACGGACTTGAGACCATTCTCTTAAGTGAAATAAACCAAACTCACAAGGGTAAGTACCATATAATCTCCCTAATATGAGATTTGATAAGAGTATATAAGACTTTATGGTAAGCATGAGTCCCCATCTCATAGCTTCAAAGTCTTTCAAAGTTTTAAATCATCAGTTGGAATGGAGTTATCCTATTTTGTGTGACTATATCATACTTGATGATATGAATAGCTGTTCTGAAGAAAATAAAACATTATGACAGCTATTGCTGATTTAATGTCATCCTTCTTGGAAGTCCTACCATGCTTTTTTTGTTCTACTACCGTTGGTTCTATCTATCACATTGTGTCTTATTGGAATTTGAATATATGTGATAGTTCAAACAAATTTTTTTTCTTTTTTATCAAAAATGAGATATTATGGTACACATTGATCATTTTCTGTTATTCGGTTCAGAAAGCCCTGGAATTCTTTCACTCTATGCATGGCTTAAATACTATTGTGTTATGTTTGATATTATTGTATTTGAAACTATGCTCAACTATAGCAGAGTAAGAGATATGGTGTTAGCTACAGTTGATGTCCAGTTGACTTAATGTAAAGTACTGTGTTGCCTATGTTGTCCTGTTCTGATCTGTCTGTACTGCCCTCTTTTGTTTTATTCTCTTTCAAATAAAAAAAAAACATTTGGAAGATGAATGTTGTTATTGAAGAAATAGCATATTTTCATGTATTTATTTTATTTTATTTGAAAGCATTGCTAACTTTATACTGAAATGCATAACATTTTGTATTATATTAAAATAATTTTAGAACAAGTTTTTCCTTTGTTCCTGTGTTTTTGACAATATAAACTAATCTATCAATACTAATTTTTAAACAAGACTTACTTAGCAAACCATCCTTCATCTTCCACTGATTGATACTCAATTTTAAATTTAAATTTTAAAATAGAATTATTGCATAAGAATGATTTTCTGAGCACTTGCAAAATTTTCTTAAAATGTATACTGCCATCCTGAAATAAATTTCTTATATTTAGTATTATGTTTTCTAAGTTGCCTGACAAAAAAATCTTAATTCTGATTGTTTCACATACTGTAAATCTTGTAAAAGTTTTCATAAATAAATGAATAAATAAATAAATAGGTTTTGTGACAAACCAACCCGAGAAAACAAATCTTAGAAGAGCCTTGGGTTTTGAAAAAAAAAAGTACTGGAGCCTTTTTTGAAAAAGCTACAAGCTTTTCCACGATTGTTATAAGTTGGCTGCTCACCCAGATGAAGCTCAGTCACAACTCAGGCATTTCCTGACTCTGGTAAAACATGCAGTTTGGTGCCCAAGAATGGCGACAGAAATATAACAAAGAAGTTCAGGAAATTTTAAGTAGAGTATATTATATTATTAAATATTCAAAAGAAATATTCCAGGGAAAATATCACCAAAATACTAAGGCAAATTCACTTTTTTATTAGTCTTTCTAATGTACTTACAGAATAACTATTATCCTAAACAGAAGTTCTGATACATGCATCCCTGTTTTACTGTTTTACTAATGCTCCACTGATTGGAATTTTGAGAATTGGGAATGTGCCTCATTTTTTACTTTTTTCTTTGAAGAATGTGTAAAAAATTTACTTACAACAAGCATTTGAATGAATGGGATAATGGGGTAAATGAATGGGATAAATGAATGGGAAGGTTGTAAATCCTGTAAACAATACTAAAAATAGATTTAATGGTACTCTCAAACAAATTTGATTTGTTGTGATATCTCCAAGTTATTTTTGGTGAATCTTCCTATTTCAGGATTCAAACTTCTATTCTTGATAATAATATAAATTCTCCAAAATAATGGTTTCACGATTCAAAGAAATTGTGAATTTATTTGTCTTTCTCACACAATGGGTTTTTTTGTTTGTTTGTTTGTTTGTTTGTTCGGTGAGTGCATGGGGGTTGGTTAAGACTTATGTCAGTTTAAAGTTAATCTAGTCCAGTGATTATATTAAAGGCCATATAGACATATTTTTGACAACTTAAAACACAATCTCTGGAATCACATAGTCTATTACATTTCCACAGTAGCATAGCATTAAAAATAATTATTTTGTTGATTATTTATTTATTTTTATGAGAAATACTATATGCTTTGCTCTCCTATTTAACTATTATAATTTTAATTATCAGTAACTGTGTCCCCACATTTGAGTTTCTGTGTTTATATGGTTTGGAGATAGATAAAATGTGTTGTTAGTTGAAAATGTTGTGAGGTCAGCAAAACTCCATCTAAAAGACAAAACATTGGATTTGCTTCATTCCTTTAATCTTTCAGTAATCTTGAAACTTGGGAAGAAACAATTGAAAATAATATTAAGGACCTACAGAAACTGTCATTTGAATAAATGCATTCTGCATTATTATAGTTTTTCTTTGTTTTCCTAATTTATAGACATCCCATCTATATGTAATTACAGACACTGTGAAGATTTAGATTTTATTAGTAAAAATAACTTTTGGGAATATTTTTAAACTTAATTCCCTATTGTTAAGATTCTTTCTTGTTGTTGCATGATCTTATGGTTCTTTTGCATGTGGTACGACTGCATTGTAGGAATAAACAACTGTGTGCATATCTACTGTCCTGGGGATGGACTGTTGGAGTCTTCCAAGCCTTTTATGTTTACAGTGCTGCCTTAAAGTAGCACTGCTCCATTAAAAAAACATATGAATTGTAAACTTTAGTACATAATGCCAGTTTTTTAAAGTGATTGTAATTCAACACATCTTTGGAGTTCATAAACTTTCTCACGCTTATCATTGTTAAATTTCATTTTTATTGTGTTGTTATGGATTAAAAACTGATGGTCAACTTAACACCAACTGGGTTAAATCAACATGGTACTGAGAGTAGAGGCTTCACTTGAGGAAAGTTGCCAGAATAAACAGAGAGTTGGAGAAGAAGAGTGAGGCATTGTGGGTTCTCCTACGTGTTGCTGTTTGAGCAGTTGGTTCTCCTCCCAGAACTCATCATGACTACCTTCCCCAGTGTGAGTTCACCACTGTCCTCAAAGGAGTCCAGGACCTTGTTGGTGAGAGTGGCTGTGGTCCCCTTTCACTGGTCCATACATTGAGCATCGCTTCCTGGATCCAGAGGGGAGTATGTATGCTGTTTAATCTCCAAGAGAAACTCGTCATAGTGACTTTCTGTCATGTATTCGACTGCTCTTATCTTTGGAGGAGTTTGGGATCTCCTTGTCACTTAGGACAAGTGATGCTTTTTCAGGAAAGCCCTGGTTCTTGTTTTGAAAGTGACTTGTTGGCTCCAGTGTAGAACCTTCAACCTAACAGCACAGTTCCTTCATCCACTGGCATAGACTTTCTAGCTTCCACCGTTGACCTTTGGGCCCTCCCAGCACAGTTCCATCAATGAGACTAATATGAGTCTTTCTTGCGGTTTTTAGACCTCCAGCTGGACTTGTGAGAGGCATTGGCATGCACTTTAGGTCTTCCTCTGGACTTATGCAAGACATTACTGTGGGATCCAGGCCTTTGGCTTAATATTCTGGGTCTTTAGTGTTGTGGACAGATTTCCTGCACTTACATATGTTAACCCTGGGTGACCATCATAATTAATATTGTGAATACCATGACCTGATAATAATTGTTCTCCTCAAAACACCTGACTACAACATGTATGGAGTTTTTTTCTCAAATAAATATGTGTAAATAAAACTTAAAGGAAATTCTTAATATTTAATAAATTTGAATGAATAACACTTGTATTTATTACACTTAATTCTTCTATTTTTCTGTGAAATTTTACTCACAATTAGAAATATAAAGACTGCTTTTAAATTTATACTTTCTGCATAGATTAACCATTGAATTGACACTGACTTTACCTGCCTATATCACTAAATATAGTTTCAGATTATATCATACTGTCACACAAAAATTATTAGAGAGAGGAAAAAGTTATTAGGACTATAAAAGGCTGGCTATCACTTCAGCTGGCAGCAGACTTTGGCAGGACCCATGTGGTGCTCTTTTTAGGTATATGCAAAATGGAATAGTTTTGAGGTTAAAGAGGCTTCCACCCAGAATTCAGAAGGCCTGGGAGGCCAGGCAGTGTGCTGCTGAGAAGACATTGTGTGAAGCTGTTGGGGTGAAGCCAAAGGTGCAGTAGAGACCCCAGAAGTTTAGAAAAGCCAGGAACATGGATCATCTAAGGAAAGTTACAAGGAGGGAGCAAAGCGAGCCTAAGAGACAAGGTGTGGGAGCTACTACTACCGTAAGTGCCAAAGAGGAAAAGCCACTCAAGCCCTTGGGAGCTCACAATGCGCCACAGATTGCCTCGTTTGCTACACATGAAACTATAGGACATAATGTTTGCCCTGCTCGATTGTGGACCTCCTTTGGTCCTATTCCTTTATATTCTTCTTTTTACAACTTTTAGAATGAAAACGTTTATCTTGTGCAATTAAATGTTACAAATATTTAAATTTTCATTTGCACAGGATCTTTCAGCTAAGAGTTTGCCTTCTATCTTGGAGTAGACTTGAGACTTGAACTTTTCAGCAAATTGAAACTATTAGAACTATGGTAATTTTTAGAGATGAACTAAATTCCATTTGCATAAAGTGATATGCATGAGTCTTTAAGGGGTAAGGGATGAATGTTATGGTTGTAATGTCATATAATGTTGTTTGACTTAGTGCTAGTTCTTAATAATTGTTAAACCTGTTATAATGTTCAAGTTGTGAAATTATAAGAATAAACATGTCTTTGTTTATGGAAACTGATTTAAATAAATTTTGTAAAGTGGGTGGACTGCAATGGTTGATACACTGTGTCAACTAGAGCAGTTTAAAAGTTTAAGTGACTCAGCAGTTCTGCATTGTGGGGTGTAGAAGGCAGCTCCGGGGTGGCTGTGTTCAGCCCTAGGGTACTGTAAAGGTGATACATTGTTTCAATTTGAAAACTTTAGAAGTTTAACTCATCAGTTCAGCAGGAGACCAGGGTCCTTACTTTGAAGACATCCTTGCTCTGTGAAAAAGAAGAATACAGAGATGCTGTGAGTGCTATATCCACCCTGGGGCATGTAGCCTGTTTAAAAAAGCAAGGCAAGAAAATAGCCTTGCTCTTTTCTGATTTTTGTGCTTGTTTTGCCTCTTCCACTGCCATGAACAGTAGTCCTTCTGTCACATGGCCCTGCTTAGGAGCCAGCTGATTATGGAATGAAACCTCCATAATCTTTAAGCTAAATAAATTTACCTTCCTTAATTTGGTGTGTTGGGTATTTTGTCTCAGCAACAAGAGAAGAGTAACCAAGACAATACTGTAATCTCTTACATTATTAATACCTCAGTAATAATTTTAACAGAACTGTTTATTCCATATAGTTACTTCACACTGTTTCCATATCAGAATTTGTATAATATAGGTATAACTCTGTGTTCTTCTAGATCTCATAATATGAACTCATTATATCTCATTAATATAAATTAGAAGCTACTGTACTTCAGTGTCACATACATTCTTTTCTATGTTTACCAAACTAAATAATAATTTCTTTTTTTGCATTTATTTTAGTATTACAGAGATGCAGAATACAAATTTCTCTGTTATTAACTACACTATACTTAATTTCATAGGTAAATAGCATTATACATAATTCAATGTAATATTTACAAAAATCAGTTTATAATAGGAAAATATAATTTGCCTGTGATAAAATACAGAATTATATGAATATTCTACAGTGCACATTCTATAATCCTGTGGTTGTGTATTTGTATCCATGTACTCAGTAAGAAATCAATTATAATTTCCCTCTATATGCAGGATTAAACAAACTGAATTTTTATATTGTCATAGTTTCTGGAATCTTCAGTTTATAAGAGTACAAGTACTATGATACCTAGAATTGATCACAGTCTTTTTTCACAGCTATGACATATTAGTAATTACTAGTTTATCTTTTATATTGCATTTCATTTATTTTATATTGTATCTAATTTGTTCAATTATTTAATAAATTATGTTTATAATTTGGCCAACATATATCAATGTGTTAAATAATGAATGCATTTGAAGAAAAAAAATTTCAGGTGTTTTCATAGAGCATAGCTTAATAAATAATATTGCTAAATATATTTAAAAGTTATCCTTATGACTCATGCAAGTATAACACAAACACATTTTATATATTACTGCATTCAGCCATGTAATAGTTTAAATAACACAAACATTTAAAATCAACCAAAAAGTCTTGAGAAACTTTAATATTTGTAAGAAGATCAGATTTGTGTGTGCTGCAATACAAGATGGGTTGTCATCCAACAAAATGAGAAAATATTCATCCCTTGAGTTGTATGTTCATTTAATCCAAGTTATGTATTTTCATACTAGCCAAAAATATATAAGTTATGTTTCCTATGAAATTTCCAAATAACTTTTCCAAGGGAAATAAGGTTCAGGATTATATTGCCAACCTATCAGGATGTCTTCTGCCCAGTTTCAAGTATCAGATCAATGTTCTAATAGTATTTATAAGTGACAAGACAATTTTAGTCAATAACATTAATTATATTGAATGCATCTATAATGTCAGTCTATGTTTTTCAGGATTTTTAGAAAATAAAATTAAAATAAAATTATCATTAAGACTAAGGTAGCAATTTGTTATTAAAAGACAAAATTGTTTGCAGAAGCCTAGATGATAGGAATAACAGGAGGACAATTCCAATTGTCCTGGATGCTATAAAATGGTGATGATAGCTAATGATTTCCATGAGATAAGCTATGCTTCAGTACCAAATGCAGTAAAACCACAGAAACTTTGTCTCACTTATTAGGTACAAATATTACTCACATAATACACTTGACCTGGGTTCCAGGGGTCATCTTACATGATTCACCACCCCGTATTTCTATTCCTCTGTCCTGAAAACATCATCTCATTGTCAAAATTAACAAGCACAATAAAAGTATACTTAAGTCTGTTTGACTCAGACAGTTTTGTTCCTGATTTAGACAAAAATATAGAGACCACCTGTAGATTGAACACTTCTAAAGAATAAATCAAGAAATAAATAAGAATTTATTGGGAATGTTGGTATTGCGATTCATGAGGATTCCTGAAATAGTCCTTAAATCTGTTTCCTTTTATCTTGAGGTTTTATTAAACTATGATCTCAGTAATGAAAGCTTTTGCTCTGAACTTACTCATATGCATCTCACCTGCAAAAGCATCTGCAAATTATCACTGAGAATGAGACCAAGAAGGAAAAGTAGAGGGAGAAGAAGAGGAAGGAGTCTGCACAAGATCAAGGGAACTGAGTAGATGAAACTGTTAAAAACATGTTTGGGTAATAAATGTTTGGAAAATTTCATAGAATAATATGCTTTGGCAAAAAGTCTTTGCTGTTCTGAAAGGAAGAACAAACCAGATATAAATATGTACAGTTTTAATGTGAATAATACAAAAGGCAAGTTAATGTATTACAATTACACAGTTTTGAAATGGAAATTTTAATGCTTACTCCAGCTATTAATTCCTTATTTATATAATAATGTATATAGTTTTTTTAAATATTTGTGTTTCTAGTAAACTATACGGCAGGAAATGCAGTAATATACATGAAGAACATGGCAGCACTCAGTTAAGGACTCAGCAGTGTGATTTGTAAAAATTTTTTTTGAGAACTACTGACAATGAATTGTTGACTGAATAGTGAAAATTTTTTAATACATTTAAAACTGACATCTATGTATTGGAAATATCTATCTCTTTAATGCCATCATTATGACTTTTCCTTAAAACAAAAAGGGTAAAAACAAGTGGTTTCTGTTAAGTTCTTTTCTCTGCACTCTTTGCACTCCCGAACTATTCTACTGTTATCTAACTCTGGCATTTGCCCAACTTTTTACAGCTGTATTTGTAAAATCACTTCTTGCTTTGCAGATTGGCTCTTTTCCAAAGCCTTGTAGTAGTCAATGATCCTATCATTCTATTTAATGTTAAGTACAGCGTGTAGGTGGCCCTGATGGAACTATTCAAAAAGTCACATGTGACTTTGGTAGCAGATTAAACATTATATTTAATTAATGAATCCATTTAAAGAAAAGAAAATCCAAAACTACAATATCTTCATATGCTAGACATAGGAAAGTTGACATTTGCATTGAAATCCCTTCATTTTTTTTCTTTTACAGAATAATGCATCTTTTTATCTCTTAAATTAAGCAATGTATAATGCTCACTGAAGGAAGAAATTATCACTGCAAAAGACATGGTTAAAGACATGCTGCAGAATTTTAAGTTTAGGAAAAGACATTTCATAATGTGGGACAAAACCAGTTCACTAAATCTGTTTTTGTTTTGAATCCTTATGCAAACCTCATCATTTAGTAGTATATTTTTAGTGTTTAAAGAGTTGCAATTTCCACTGTGAATTTCTCCTTAAAGTACCTGATTGATCGATTGATTGATTGATTGGTTGATTGGTTGGTTTCTAGTACCTGTTGTTGAAACCTGAATCTTTGCACTGGATTATATCCCCAGATTTTTCTTTATTTTTATTTTTTTCATTTTGAGAGAGTTTATTTAAGTCTTTAACTTTCTCAGATAAGTTTAAAACTTGTAATCCTCTTGCCTTAGTCTCCAATTCTACTGAAATTCTAGACATCACACCATGTCCTGTGAGGCACACTTTATAACAATATGTATTGTATTACTTTTGAAGAGATAAAATTTAAGTTTGGGATTTTGGGCAACACCCACATGAAGGGGTTGTGGGAGTGGCGTGTGTACAATATAAGCCAGGAGAAGAGGCTTGTTTTTCCCTTTTGCTCTGGCTGCTGCCTTGAAGTGTTGCTCTAGTGCCATGTAATCCTGCCTTGCAGCCAGCTGTTTATGGACTGAAACCTCCACAAACAATGCTCTAAATATAATATACCTTTCCTTCCTTCAATTTGGCTGTCTGTGGTTTTGTTCCAGAATGAGAGTAAAGCAACCAAGACAAGTATTAGCATGCATAAAATATTTTTGTATTGGGCTGGAGATTTAGCTCAGTGGCATAAGTGTCTGTCTGGCAAGTGCAAGATCATGGGTTGCATCCCCAGTACAAAAAAAAAAAAATTGTATATATGACTTTAGAAAACACATTTAAATCTCTCATAAATAAATATAGGTAGATAAATATAAATAAGTAATTATTATATATGGAATTCTACATGTGAAAAAAAACATATATATAGACTGTTTGCAAAAGTTTGACAGGTATTAAATGTTTAATATTATTTCCAAGGATATAAAGATCTCAAAGTGCTAACAAATAAGTGAAATTGCTAAGATGTGTCCTGTTTTGCTTGTTATCTTAATACAATTTGTTCACATGTATTTGGTTAGGAAATTTAGATTTAGTCTTTTAATTATTTATACAATTTGCTGCTTAACTTATAGTAAATATCCAGAGGTCATAGTGTTTAGCATAAGTTGGAAAACACATGAGAAGTAAATAGATAAAGTCATTTTTAATGATGGAAGAGAAACTCAAAAGAAGATGAGTCAGCTGTTACTTTAAAATTAGCTCTTCTCTCTTCAAGTCTAGAATGTTATGGAGGGAAAATCTGTGTGAGGTACATCAGGGGTATCTAATTTAAATTTTTTATTTCCGGGTAATACATATCTATTTATATAATAACACACGGTGTTGGTTTGTCATTGACACAAATTGCCTACAATACAGTATCAATCAGAAAAACCATAATATTTATTTTTTAATCTTCATTTTAAAAATATGTCCACATGTCAAATATTATATTTATATAATTTTTAAAAATATTTATTTAATATGCTTTTTTCAGATGAATTAGAAATAGAGAAAAATGTATAGAAAAATTTTGACAGAGCATATAGTAATAATGATGATTCTGAAACATGGTTTGTATTGTTCCTCTATATAATACAATCTAGCTTTTGAAAACTGAGCTTTAAAATATAAAAACATACATTTGTCCACTCCATGATTTATTCAGGAAAGAATACAGTCTTACATGTATTTAAAATACTGAATTTATTGCATGAAAATTATGATAAATAAATGTGAATTCCTAAAAACATGTAAATATAATCATCAATATGAATAGCCATTTATTTCAAATTCAGTTTTCTTACTCTTCTTTGAAAGCTATTGTTTCATTCATTAACCATTAGTAGACTACCCATTTGCTTGTATTTACTTGCTAGCATTTATATCATTAAAATATCAATAAAACAATTTGATGGGACTCATGTAGACAGATTATTTAGAATTTTGAAGTAAATTTTAACTTTTTACATTGAATCAATTTGATTTTGGAGGGTGATGTGATTTTTCAATGAATATATACAAAACTGTGAAAAATATCTACTGGTTTTTTGACACATTTTATTTAATGTTACATATAGGCATTCAGATAAGTTATACATCCAATTTGGTCAAGGACTAGTGCTATTTTTTGGATCTTGACTGCCCCCCAAAAGCTGTGTATTAATGATTGGCCCCCAGGATGAGGGTAGAGAGAGATGGTGAAATTTTTGCAGTACCTAGCCCCTGTGGGCAGCTCCTGAGTGATTGTAAGTGTGTGCTTGAAGATAACTGTGTGATCCTTGTCTCCTCCTTTTTCTCTTTCTGCTTTTGTTCTGAAGCAGTCATAAGGGTAGCAGTTCTCTTCACCACACTCTCTGTCCATGCTGCGCTGCCTTACCTTAGCTCAAGAAAAAAAAGGAGAAATAGAGCAACGATCAAGGCCTCCTAATCTGTGAGCAAAAATAAACCCTTTCTCTCTGTAAGCTTATTATCACAGGTATTTTGTTACAGTACCAGAAAGCTAATTAACACAATCAGTATATTAATTAGAAAATAAAATTCCAAAACATGTTTTACAGACCATACATGGCTGATAACACTGAGGTTATTTATAGCTCATGAGATAGGAACCCTGAAAAGAAAAATTTTATGCTAGCAGCTCAAAAATATCTTTAAATGTTATCCTGTCCTTTATTTTAGCATGGTTGCTTTTTCCTCCTGGGTGAATGTAGCCTCAGGTTTATAACATGGATGCCATATCTACATCTCCCAGAATCATTTCTGCTTTCAAATGAGGAATAAAATTGAAAGAGTTAGGAACAAAAACAAGCAAAACTTTCTTATTCTAGTACTCTATTTTGTATGATGAGGAAAAAGAAAACTATTGTAGTCTCAAAGCAAAATTCCACTGATGTCTCAGTAACCACAATTTAATCACAGGCCAGACTTAGCTCTTAGAAAAGATAAGAATGACAAATCTATTTGGTTACATTTTCATATAAATATATGAAATTTTAGACCAGTTTAGTTGCCTCAATAAAAACAATGAAGTTATATGACTGTTAATTTAAACAAAATAAGTCTAACTTTTTATAGATAATTTTACCTTAAACTGGGTATATGTCTTTCATTCAATTAATGTCCAGTCAATGAATATATAGGGCCTACTTAATCACATATGAGTTCTGCTGTCTAAAACCTTAAAATATAATACTAAACCAAACAAAATAGCTTCTGCCAAGAAACTTTTAATAGAGTACAAATTAGATACTCAACATTGCATACAAATAACTAGAGAATTAAGTTGAATTTCACATAGAAGAATCTTCTCCCTCACTATGGAATGTCTAATGTTAGACTTCAAAAGCAGAGGTTTTTCTGGTGTGAGAAACTGGAAGTGTAAATAAGGACCAAAATGTCTAATAGGTATTGTGAAATAGAAAATATTCAATTGGGAGGGGTTGGGGGTAAGGAAGGAAGGAAAAAGAAAAGATGAAAAAAGGGAAACAATGAAATCAAAGCTTTGGTACATAAGGATGGGAGGAGGTGTTGAAAGGAAGGATGGGGAATGGGGAAAAATAATCCAGTTATGTCGTGTACAGATGTAAATTCGGTAAGATGAATGCGATCAATATGTATACCTAAAAGGTATCATGAAACTTAATGAAAAAAAGAGAGACGGAAAAAATAGAAGTTAGAGAATTTGGGATTTCTTTGCCAAATGCCTATCAGTTTTGAAGATACAGAGAAGAAAGCTGCAGAGCTCCTTCACTGAAAGACCTTCTTTAGTCCTACAACTCAGTCTGAGTTCTTTTGCAGTGAGCATAAGAGTAAATGTGTGTGTGTGTGTGTGTGTGTGTGTGTGTGTGTGTGTGTGTGATAGGTATGCTCATGCATGTGTATGATTTGTAGCATACATATCAGAATAGAGGATAGAAAAGTAAGCAGTGCCTAAATTTACAATGTAAGTTATTCAAAATAGTTTAGACTGTTGTGCAGTGAAATCTATATGGAATTAAAATAGAGGAACTCAATGTTTAGCTTTTCATTTTAGGAAGATCTCACACTTCCCATAAAGGATAATGACTTCCAAGTGATCAAGGCTGAGAATAAAAGAACAGATAATCAGCTATTACAATAATAATGGTAACATTTACTGAGAGAGACAATATCAAAATGAGTATACTACTAGTGCTAAAGAAATTGTGTTTCTTTATTTCTGTTGAATATTCAAAAAGAAAGAGACAGTAAGTTGAATCTAGACTAGAAGCTAAAGTGAATTATCTTAGTTGGAGATTTAGATTTGGATATAATCAATCCATAAAATGCAACTGAATTCAAGTGAGGAGGTGAGAGTACTCAGAGATATGTAAAGAGTAAGGAAGAGAGACTAAATTAGAGCCCAGAGGACTGACAACTTGTAAGAAGCTCTACCAGGAAACTCATTCATCATTCCATTTGACTATAATGTACTAAAATATGGCAGAAAGCAAGCTCTTGGATAATCACACTATCTCTTGTCAAAATGAAATTGAACGAGGAAGATAAATTGACATATTCTGAGACCAAATGACAGTGATTAAGTACTGACCATCAACTGGAAATCCTTGATCCAATTACATACTGTATGCAGGGGTACAGTGACCTTCTGAGAATACAGCAGAAAAGGTTATATTTGAAAACTTTCTTTTCTTAAAACTTGACAGAGATGAATAAAAAAGTTTACTGCTTAAAGAAAGTAGATTATATTTGCTAACAGAAATAAAGTAACTTTTGCCAACATAGCTAAGTTTCTGTAATTTAGTCTTACTCCAAATGAATTAGATGTTCCTATTCTGATCCATCAGAGATTGGTCACTTGAATGTATAAATTATTTACATGATAATGTACCTGATAAAAATAAGGAAATTATCTTATTTTCATTAGATTTTATTTTCTCCTATAAAGATATTTACTGTTCTATATAATGTGCTTGATCCAAGAAATCAACAGATGATTATAAATGTTTTTTCTTGTTTGTGTTTATTATCCAGCTAAGGGGATAAATATGTGTACAAACTTAATTAAAATGAATTGTGAAAAATCATATAAGTGTGTGACATTATTTTATGGAAAGTATAAATTCCTTGAGATTAAAGATCATTCTGCTCAACATTGTGTATTCAGAAGTAAGCACAATGTTAAAACACTTAATATTCAGAAATATATTTGTATTTCTTTTTTTAAACAAGTAACTAATTCATTTTAGAAGAATTCACATAAATGACAACATAAAACAAAAATGGCCCAGTGAAAGAATGAAAAAAGAGGTGTATAATAAAGATAGGAAAGAGACTAGTTTTCCATACTTTAGTGGTGTCTGACCCTTGACTTCATTCTAGATAAACAAAGGATTGTTGATATAGGGAATTAAACTCAACTGACAGGAGGCATTTGAGAAACATTTTGTACAATTAGTGCTTTACTAATTGGAAAAGAGATGAAGACACAATAGTTAGAAAAATATCACTCACTTCAGGTCAGATTTTTGTGAATGGACTTAAAACATACCTGTAATTTAAGCACACTGAGAGGCTGATGTAGGATGACACAAGTTCAAATTGTACCACAGTTACTTAGGAAGAGACTGTCTCAAAGTAAAATAATAAAAAGAGCAGAGGTTGAAGCTCAGCGTGAAGTCCCTGGGTTCAATCCTCAATTAAAAAAAAAAATAAGAAACCTTTAGGTTCATATTAAGAACAGATAAAAACATCAACACTTGGGAGATTAATTGGGGATTTATTATGAGTTTGTGTCTCCACAAAATCCATCTGTTGAACTCCTGACAGCTATACTTTAGATTTGATTATAAGTGAAGACGGCAGCTATCACAAATCTCTTTAATATAGACATTGCTTCAACACTCCTCGGCAAGACCAAACTCATATATTTTGAACCCCGTCCTAACCTGTGACTTGTTTAGTTAAGACCTCCCTCCTTGTGTGGCTGTTTCTAATGTATTCTAATTGTTTCTCATTCTAAAGGCTCCAAACCAAATGCATCACACAGATACTGACCACAGTAAAGCCTGATGATTAGCACAAATCCTGCTAATGAGTAGTTCCTTAAGTGTTTTCTTTACATTAGACAATCCACAACAACCAAAGAAAACATAAAGAATAATGCTCTAACGGTGTAGTCATTTGGGTCTTCCCCACCAGTCCCTTCCCCTCGCCTTCTTCCTGTCCTTTTTGTTTATTATACATATATTTTTTCTTGTCTCTTCATTCCTTATTTCTCCTCTGTCCTGCATCCAAACTCTAGTTCATTGTGAGGGAGAAAAGACTCCTTAAGACAGCTTTGAAACTTTGTCAGCCTTCATGAGTAGCCTATTGTTAATGAGACCTATTTGTGACAAGACTTTTCTGTCTCTTACATGTTTGTTTTACCTCCTTATTGGATCTGACATCAACATCATAAGCAACCAGACCTCCTCCTTTTTCTTTTAAGGCACTTACAGACAGTGGGTATCGTGGCTTGCGGAGACTCTGAAATAGTTTAAAGATGGTTCTTTCCTCTCAAACTCAAGTTGAAGAAATTGGAATGCTTGAGTAGGCCTGGGTATGAAGGAAAAATAAAATCCTATGTATAAACCAGACAATAAGGAAAAGGAGGAAAAGTTCTGCCACAAAGACACCCAAGAGGTGGACCTAATTGCCTGAGGAGTTCTATAAGGGGATTTTTTGTAACAAAATAGAGTTACTACATAGATTCCAAATTACAATACTATGTGAAAGGCAGTAACTAAGTTAAGAAAAAATGTGTTTAAAGACTGTGATTTTTTTTAGATTTGAAAATATTTTAGTGATATATATAGTTATATATGTATTAGTTAATATATGTATTAGTTATATATATGTATATATAGCTAAACTATAAATAACTATATAAAATTTATATATATATATATATATATATATACATATATATATATATGGAGAGAGAGAGAAAGAGAGGGAGGTTTTCAATTTGGTAAACAGTCATCAGCACACTGAGGAAGGAAGTGGCTATAGAAATGAAAAACAAAGAATCCACATATTTTAAGACCAGGTCAAAGTATTAAATCATGAGGTTGCAAAACCTGCTCCTCAAAATGTTTACGTACTAGTCTAACCAACTTGCATTTACTCAGATAAATCTTACTCAATTTTGCAGGAATAAAAGTTTGAAGTATTATCTCTTCAAAAGTCACTGTTAGTTACTATCTATGAACAGATTGCAAACTCTCCCTAGAAAATTAATTGGATGATGCATTCTATTCATTTAAATCTTAGAATATATTCAAGGGTTATATAGAGTGATGGAATTTTTAATGTTTTGTTTTTGTTTTTGTTGTTTCACTTTTTGTAGTTGGAATTGAACTCAAGATCGCACATTTGCCAGGCAGGCACTGTGCTGCTGAGCTATAACTCCGCCCCCATTTTTTTCTGTGTGTGTGTGTGTGTGTGTGTGTGTGCACCTTATTTTTTTTTAAAGAAAGGAAAACAGGAAATATCCTCCTAAATCCTTGACTGGCTTGTGTCAGCATCACCATGTAATATTTTATTGACATGGAGGAAGCACTTAAGTAATCCCTTATTGAATTAATGCAGTATCTTTTTTATCTTGAAAGCCAAAGAAAATACGTGTTTCCCTGAATAGACAACATTCTAAGTCTCCAAGAAACAATAAAGTTAATCATGCACATGTAATTATTTCCTCTGTTAACAGAAATACAATCTAATTAGGACTGGATTCCTGTTGAAGCCCACTTTGAAACGATTGTGATCATAATACATGGGCCCCAAAGTGGGCATCTGGAGAGTAAAATGGTTTCCACAGCTTCCTTTCCTAATGCCTCATGGAGTTGACATCACTTCTAGGAAATAGGAAGATTTGGTTTTCCCTAAAAATGATGTTCCCTGGTATACATAATTTAAATAAAAATTAAATTGAAAAAGTGATACAAATCTCACCGATGAGTATGAAAAAGAAAAAAGTAAAATGTAGTTTAATATTATGGAACTGTTAGGTGAAAATATAATTCAAAGAGTGTTTTAAAAGTGATGAGAGTACAAAAACAGTAAGTAAATGTAAAGACTCAGTGACAGATGGTAGAACCCGAGGCATAAATAGTAGTTCTAAAAATATATATTTTATCTTTTTGCTGAATTTTGTGTAAGTTTTCATGAAAAATTATTTTTAAATGTGGTCCTTCTATAATGAACACAAAAATGTAACAATAAAATGAGTGAAAATGTGTGGGTTTTGCTTTGTGTCTGTATTCATTTGTTAAATCAGCGAGAGCTCAGAAATGAAGACTAGCTGAAGGATTTAGCGTACAGTACCCACCCTGCGTGCAGACATAAGGTTTGCCTGGGATGAGCCAGACCATTTTAGCTAGGAATGAAATAATGTACCTCTCTGTGACTGCATCAGACTGAATGACCAATGTGCTTACCAGACGCTCCTTCTTTTGTTACTGCTTCCTGGGAAACTGTGGGGAGTATAAACCTGTTTATGGTTGGCAGACACTTTTGTTGGAGAGGTCTCGTACAGTGGAAGAGTCCATTTTAAAACTGAAACATGGAAGGAAACCAGTAACATTTATAAAAGGGGGACCTCAAAAATTCATCTAGAGTCACAGACTGATGGGAATTCCTGGAGGTTTATGAAATTATTGGCATGATTGACTTAAATATTTTAATTTAATCATATTATGATCTTTACTAAATGTTTCTGTCTGGAATAAAATACTTTAAGATTTCAAAGGTTTATTATTCCCACAGAAACTGCAGCCAAGATTTTTTTCCCAATAATTTCTATCATTTACCAAACATGAGACATAACGTATGCTGGTCTATAACATTGCTTTGGCTACAACTTTGCAAGTGACAGTGATGTGCCTTGTGGCCCTCCATAAAGTAACTGCAAATATGGCTAAAATCTATGTATGTGAGTGACATCTAAATTAGATTTTCCTGTGGCTGAGAATATATTTCAGAGTTCTTGCCTAATAGGTGAAGTCCTGGTTTTACCATTAGTACATGTAAACTAAACAAAATAAAACAAAACAAAAATCAGAGCTGAATATGAATATCCTAATAAAAGTACAGAGAAATTTTGCTGTTGCAATGAAAAGAAAGTTTAAATCACTTAAAAATATGAGGATTTTGTGTAAACTGAAACTAAGCAGGTCATCTGTATGATGTTATAGTAATAAATGATCGGCTGGTATAATCTAGTAAAATTGGGAATTTTTTTTTTGTTTGACTTAACAAAGATAATTTTCCTGAACTCAAGGCTCGAATTCTCTTATTTAGTAAGAGAGCTTTATGAGCTACAACGTATAACTTAATGCTTAACTATATAAGGTATAATGTTCAAAAATATTGAAAATCTGTTTCAGTACATTTGCTATACTGTAACAGAAAATGGTCTCCCCAGCCAGTATACTTCAGCTTCTTGGTCACTCATATAAAGTTCCTGTTGCAGTTCTAGTTGCTTCTGTCTCCTAGAAATGGTTGATCACTGCATACACAGCTGATCACTATGATTCATATGGTACGACCAAATCAATGACAGTCAACTACTCTACATCTGAACTTCTGCTTTGCAATCCCATTAAAACCTCTCTACCTGAGCCTTCGGGCCCTAATATTTTGGAAATGATCCCAATCAGTGCCCACTGACATGAAACAAGCTGCCTCCCAATTCTGGGTGTCATTTGGGTGCTTGTGATTGCTGTTGCAATACAGCCATAACCTTTTTGGTGCTGGGGATCCTCGTGTTTGTCAGGCAGGCACTTACAGCACTGAGCTAAATCCCCAGCCCACAGCCATAATCTTAAAATCAAGTCTTTATTTCATAAGGTTACATTTATGGTTAAATTATTCTTGGCATTTAATTTCTCTTCTGCCTTTCACAGGTTAAAAATGAATCTAAAGACTGCAACAATAACTACATGAGATTCAAACATAATTTTTTAAGTTTATTCTCTGTCAGGAAATGTTAACAAAGTGAAGAGAGTAAAAATTATATAGCTGCAACAAAAGAGGCTGTATAATCTCAGAGTAAGCTTGTAAAAATGCAAACCACATAACACACTTAAGGAAAAATAAACTGGCACATCCAAGGGGCATGTAAAACTTCTGCTCAGTGCCAAAAGAGACCCAAAGGTAACGATAGAGGGTAAATTATATACCAGCTTGCAACGCAATGTTGCAACTGAACCAGATAAGCTATTTTGTGATTCCTAGAAGTAGAAACCGTGCTTAGGAACAGGGATGTGATAATTCTTCCTCTATCTACAACTAAGAATTGACCATTCTAAAACATCCTCTCCTCTTTCTTTTAAAAGTTATAACAATAAAAATAATTTCGTTACATTTCAATGAGTTCATTGAATTTACTAGTTATACTTACAAAAGATTTAGAAGGAAAACTTTAAAATTCAGGTCATAGTTGATTAGAATAGATGATATTTCTCATTTCATTTTTGAAACACAATTATATGTGAGGCAATAAAAATAATTTTACATGGAGCAAACGAAGAGAGTACTGAACTACTCACCAGCTCTTGAAGTGCATGCCGTGCGCTACTCCATTCTACTGTTGTGTTTCTCTCTGAAGACCTCTGGAGTAATTCACTTCCACTGTGTCTGTTTATTCAGTCCTCCCCTCTCATGCCATGTGCTGAGAGTCAAGCAGATATTGCAAGTTTCTCCTTTCTTTGTCTACATTGTGGTCTGTCTCCTCAGTTAAACTGTGTGCTCCAATTTCCCCTTCAGGTCCTTCCTAGGTCATGCGGATAGACCTCCCTTCTTATCTTCCTCAAGTTGTTATTTTCCAAAGGATAGATTTCAAATCTTGAGGAAATTGATTTAATGCAGCTTACTATTCTGCCATCTTCCTGCAAGTCCTATAGTTCTTATTTTGAATCTTACAAATGAGAGTAACTCTAATTACATCAAAATCAGTCAACTAGTGAATTTGAACATTAGGTTTATTGTGTTTCACTAGGAGGTCAAATAGGCCATTAATTCTTAGTTCTCTTGTATCATATATTTTAATCATCTATAGAACAACACACTGTATACTTCTGGCAACTTACATGAACTGAGGCCATGTGTAAAATTTTGAGGCATTTTCTCTGTGAAATGTCAAAGTACCATAGACTGTGTGAAACACTCCACATAAATTACTAATTCTTTAAGCTTCAAAATTCATAATAATATGAAAAAAGCAAGAAAAATAAAACCAACACTTAATTAGATGAAATTTTTTAAAATAAAGGAAAAAAATGAATGATAAACTATTGCTCATACCTGAACTACAGAATTAAAATATGAAGAGACTTAGGATCCCACAACAAATACACAGGCTATGAACATCCACTCAGGACCATTTTGTGTTTATACATAGTATCACTCTGGTATTATAACTTTATGCAAGCCATGAACTTCATTATAGCCTTAGGATAAAATTATACAAAACTAAATTAGTACCTGAGGACAGAAGCCTAAAATTCATATTGAGACTTAAAAGTTTTGAAGTGGCTTTTGGCTACCTGCCCTGGTCATTTTGCACTCCGGGTAAGAAATGGGTCTAAAATGTCCTGGTAGTTTATTCACTAAAATACCCTCAATACATGATGTGAGAATCAAAGACAGGGAGTAAATAACTCCTTTCTCAGTGTTTTCTTATTTCTGTATCATCATTCTATACCTTTTGTTTTGCTTTTTTCTATATAACCTTATATTTTTATTCATTTTAGTGTTGAGTTCATCACTTCTAATTTCCCAAGAAAATGAAATAGTCTTACATCCAATAATTTTAGAACAATAAAATCCTATGGATGCCACTTATTCAATATTATAAATCTCAGTAAAAGACATATTTCTTAAAGTTACTATCCATTGTTTTCCTTTAATGAAAAACTTTCATTCAGATACTTTTCTATTTTCATTTTTGATAGTTTTAGAAAAGATTTTGTATTTATTTATTTGCTTTCTAGTAATCAAAATATTTGTAGATATAAATTTATATCCACATGTACATTAATACATTTATATGCATATTCGTATATATTATATATATATGGTACCTAATGAAAAAGTAGAGGGTATAAATTTTAGAAGTAAGAAATCAAATGAGCTTAATAAACATAATTGTTATTAGTTTCTAGTATCTCTTAAATATGTCTACTGGAAGTAGATAGGGACTCAATCTGAGTAACCAATTAAATAGAGAACAGCATTAGGACAAAGATCACTCTCACTCTGCTCAAGGACTCATTTTAGTAAAAAGTGTTGTGTCAGGTGGCAAGAGTGAGATCTGTAGTGTCAGAGATTAAATTTTATTAACCTTCGGATTCCCTAAGAACAAGAAAATCCAAATCTGATGCCCCAAAATACAATAGAAATTCAAAATTGAATTTAATAAGATTTAAAAGAAACTAGAAACTGAACACTTTGCAGTTGATTAAATACTTCATTGTTGTATTACATAGTATGATTCCTTTTAGCCAGACAGACATCAATACCTATTTAAGCCATGTTAAACTTATTAAAATGTGTTTTCCAGTATTGCTTGTAGTAGTTTTCAAGTATGGATTTCTTGATACTGAAACATTTTATATCATCATTCAAAAACCAATTAATATATTATTTATATTTTCTTACTGTATTAAATGAATATAGTGTTTTCATCAAGTAAACTCAAAAGTTGTAGACTCAGTACCTCCCATTGCATATTGATATTAGATATTAAATATGTAGACACAATCAGGTTATATAGTATAAGAAACATTATGTGATATTTGTGATATAAAATTGACCTCATTTTCTTAAAAGGGGCTTTTCTATTTGTATTGCTGTGTAATATTTTCAAACTTAAAATAACAAATTACTATCTAGTAAAAGATGACTATCATTTAACTTTATTTGGCCATTCTTGGTTCCTATTTTCATAGCATTTCAATTTGCATTAAAGGAAAATATACAAGCAAAACTCTGCTTACAAGTGAACCAAATGTTTGGTTCAGGATGGAATGTGAGGCCCTGGATCTGGTGTAATTCTACCACATTTTCAGTTTCTTAAATTGTCTGATTTACTTGCCACAATCCTTCTCATCATTCTTTTCACTGGGCTCATGTGAAAGTACTTTGTTTCAGAGAAGGTACACATGTCTAATTCACAAAAGGTATGGATATGTGGGCACTGGCTTTGAGATTTTTCAGGCATATGGAAACCATTTTAAGAGGAAAACAATTTCTGTTTTCCTTTTTTTTTTTTTTTTTTTTTTTTTTTTTTTTTTTTTTTTTTTTGTTTTGTGGTTCTGGGCATAGACCTCATGCTTGCCAGGCAGGCACTTATGCCTGCTGAGCTATATTTCTGGCTCCAACAATTTCTTATTGAGTAATGCCTATGTTGCCTATGTAAAATTTATTCTTCTTTCCTTTAAAAATAAATTTGGGGAAATTTTTCCACTTCTATTTAAAAAAATGTTTTTTTTTTTTTTATTCTGTACCCCATTCCAAATCTGTGCAACAGAAGATAAATCAAAGTGTCTCCTGCAAATAACTGTCTCTGATTACACGGAAGACTAGTTTTCTGATAAATTGAAAAAATAAGTAAAATAATACCTTCTTTGGTTGTTTGAAATTTATGACTCCTGAATTTATGTAAGATTAACATGAAATAATAATGGTTAATGATGAGGTAAATCAGTAAATGGAATATATATATATATATATATATATATATATATATATATATATACAAAGTATCAAAGGCTGGCATTGGATTCATTCTGTAGTCCAAACTGTCTTCAAACTTATGGTAATCCTCCTGCTTCAGTCCCCCAAGTTCTGGGGTTATAGGCATATGCCACAATACCCGGCTACTCATTTTCTAGTATTATTTATAAAACTACGAATTCAAAAACAAAACCCTTCTTCACTCCCTTCTTATATTATTTCTATGAGAAAATATTTTCCAAGCTATTTAAATTACTTGGGAATTTGTTACTCTTCTTGGATTTCCTCTCAATCTCTGCCACATTTTCTGTAAGTGAAAATGTCTCCTATTGTACTAAGGTCTCTATGTCGGATGAAAATAGATCAGTAGTAAACTTCACTTTTTTTTCATTTTCTCTCCATTTCAGAGTTTTTAGTAAACCAGTTTTACTGATCACAGTTTCTTATATGTTTTAGATGAAGAATAAAAACAATGTTTCATTTCCCTTCATTCACCTTATTTATGGCAAGAAAAATACTCATCTTTAAATAAACATTGCTGTCCACTAAAAGGCACAGTACTATAAGCACCTTAACGTAGATAACTGAATATTGTAGTTATATAGTATATAGAACAATGATTGAGCATGATATATCCAGTTATAAAGACAAAAAGATGTGCATATTCTTATAGTAAGTCTACTAAAATCACAATGAAATAGCTAAGATTAGTTAATACAGTTTATTGCATAGCAAAGTATCGAAGTTAATTGGCAAAAACTGCTACTGATTACAAGTGGTATCTTTATTTAATCATTTTGCTTATTTTGTGATTCATATTCTGAAAGTATGACAACAGTTGTTATATATAAGTCATCCATATGGTGTTCATGTTGACACAGTCATTCAACATCATCTCTTCAAACTAAATATAATTCTTCTTAGAAAACCAAAAAGGAGTTTTGTTTTGTTTTTGCCCTGATGCTCACATGTCTGATACAATTAGTTCTGCATTAAAATGTGTTGAAAATACCACATGATTTAAAGAGTTTGTAATCAAACATGTTCGAGATGATGTGGTCAGATGTATGCTGCACAGTGTCTGTTTCTAAAAAGGTCAAAGTGAACAAGAAACAAAACCTGGAGCCACATGATGTCCCCTCAGTTTTTGATTGATTTTGGATGATTCTGCATTCATACTATAGAATCCTTCATCACATCCTTATTTCAATTGCTTTCACTGAGAAAGTCAGACAGTAGCCATTGGATTTGAGAATTGATATTGAATATTGTATTAATTAGGAAGTTATGAAATCATAGGAAAATGACTTACTAAGTCAGGAAAACCTAGCATGGAAGTTTTGCTTTTAAAGTAACAAACCATCACCCATTCAGGAAAGCTTAAATGCAGTGAGGCTCAGTTTCCTGAAGTACTTATTCTAAACATAAAACGTGATAACTCAGTAACTTCCTATAGGAATTGCACACAAACATCTATCTGAAGCTTTGCATCTGGTAAAGCACTTTACAACTCGTTGAAGCATTGCACTCAGTAATGTGTTTATAAAATGATAAAAGGATGCAATGCTCACACCCTGCAATAGTCATCAATTATAGAAGAATAAAATCCTTACTATCTGTATCAGCCAGTGATTTCTAAAGAAAGATTTAACTCCCTCTCTCTCTCTCTCTCTCTCTCTATATATATATATATATATATATATATATATATATATGAATTTGCAAGATTGGTTTACAATGGCAGCCCACAACAAAGTCATGTATGGAAGAGTACAAAGATCTCTCTGTACACTGGGGATCTGAAGCATCCAGTGGAAGACCTGAACCTCAGTGCAGTGTCCTGCACAAGTCTGCATCAGGATGCGGAAGGGTCTGAGACGGAGAGCTGATGAACCTGCATTGAAAGCTGAAGAGTTTGTGCTGGAAACCGGGAGACGATGTCCAAGGTGAAGGCAAAGATAGACACTGCTCTAAAGAAACCAAAGCCAGCCTCCTGTCTTAGTTACTTTTGTCTGGAATAAAACCAAATGCCCAAAATTAGGGAAGGAAAAGTTTATTTAGCTCACAGTTTGTGGAGGTTTTAGTCTGTAATCAGCTGGCACCAACACAGATTGGTAGAGGGACACAGTTGAAGATGATAGGAGACAGCAAAAGAAACAGGAGCAAAAAAAAGAAAGAAAGAGAAAGAGAAAGAAAGAAAGAAAGAAAGAAAGAAAGAAAGAAAGAAAGAAAGAAAGAAAGAAAGAAAGAAAGAAAAGAAAGAAAGGAAAGAAAGAAAGAAAGAAGAAAGAAAGAAAGAAAGAAAGAAAGAAGAAAGAAAGAAAGAAAGAAAGAAAGAAAGAAAGAAAGAAAGAAAGAAGAGCAAATGGAGGAGAGCAGGCCTCTTTCTTCCCTTATATTGTAAGCAGGTTAACCCCCTAACTCAGGGTGAGTGTAGCACTCACATCATCTCCTGCCCTCCGCTTGCACAGAATGAGGACATGTACAACATAAGGACCTTGGTCTGTCCCCTGCTGAGTCATTTAGTTAAACTTCTAAAGGTCTCAAATTGACACAATATATCAGCCATTACACCCTCCTTCTTCCTTTCCCTTGGTGCCCATTCTGGTGGCCATCTTCCCTGGGGTGGGTCTTCCACACCCAGAACTGTGGGGAGCCAATTTATTTGGGCATTTCTTATTCAAACTGACACACCAGTCAACTATCACACTATCAGACCAAGACTCGGATAGCCAAAACTTTGCCTCTGTTTCTAACCTCAATCCATCTAGTTTTATTCCAGGGAAAATAAAGGCTGCATATCTCACTAGGCCTGATTTCTGATCATTATTCCTAGGGAAAAAAAAATGAAGTGTCAGAACTCCTCATTTCTTCATAAAATTTCTTTCTAATTGAAGAAGGAAACCTCTCATTACTTAGACCAAAAATAAAGTTCTTTGTATTGTATGTGACATTCCTGGACTGTAATACCCTGAACTCGATTTGTTAATATCATAGTTGAGATTTCTGACTATTTTATGTCATTTCTAGCATCTATTTTTATTGGTACATTTTAGAATCACCTAATGATCACATTTATAATAGGTGATTTGTACCTGTGAATAATATATTCTAATTCTTCTATTTTCCTCAATTTCCTCTCCTAGTAATTAGCAGCCAATATTGCATATGACTGTTGAGACTGGAATTTCATGGAAAGACATACTACAAAGAAATTGTGCCTTCTACCACAGTTTGCTGAAAGTACCCAATAAGCTGAATTCTGGATATGCCAGCAGAACTCTTTAAAATAGAGGAATTTTATTTCCTCTTCTTAAAATAGAGGAACTGTGTCCTTAAAATAGAGGAATTCACTTGCAAGTTTACCAACTTTTCTTGCTAATGCTCTGTAAACAGTTGGAAATTTCTAACTACCTTTTATTTCATTCTTGTTTTAGTATTAAAGCACATCATTTCTTTTCACCTGCAAACTTTACTTTTCATATGCTAAAATGATGCTTCATCTGCATTTTAGGCTGTAGACATTTTCCACCAAATAAATAACTTCGTATGTGTTTGAAATGCAATGATTGCTATGAATAGAGATTTAACAGGAGTTATAGTAGACTTTGGATTCTTCTTCTGCTACACAGGTTGTAATATGTAGCATTATAACTTTTCAATTTTCTTTTGTCATCCATATGTTTTCTGGGAATTTTGGAGGATGCTGTTTTTGTATTTACCTTTCTTATCCTGGTACTTAATTGGCACAACAACTTAAATTCTTAACTCTAGCTTCCTACATTACTGTCTTAATTACAGAAGGGATGATGCAAATAATCAAGATAACTTTCTTGAGGGAATTATATGTGTTGCATTTCACCCAGCAATGAAATTAAAGCAAATAATCCACACTAACATTTTTTAACATTGTGTGGCATGTATCCAATTTGTTAACAATTACTATATGAAACAAAGTCAATTCAGAATGGAAACAAGATAAACAAATAAAGATCATATGAGAAAGATGGGACAAAAACTTTTCACAAAGAGATGGGCATTGTACAGGTAGAGCTTAGCATACCACTTGGTAAAGGTTTTAATCTCATGTAAAATGCATTCATTTATAATTACTTGAATTTCAGAAGTCAATCTGATTTTTCCTGATAATCTTGGTGCTACAGTATAAGAACTTTCTCTTGAGACATTGTATACCATTTAATATGCTTAGAACATTACAAAATTTGATATCAATTTTTCATGGAATTTACAACTAAATGATTCTATAGTGTTGAAGTAAATTTAGATAAAGTCTTCTCATGGAGTTTTTGAAAATTGCATGCTAATCAATGATTTTTTGAAAGGGAACAATATATAGCACAGGTCAACAACTATTTCTAAGCAATTAGAAGTGAAATCTATATTGTAGGAAAACCTACAAACTGATAAGTCATAGCCCATTTTATAACAGATTTTATCTAATTAGAGTTATTCTGCTTCAGATGTTTTCACTGAAATATTGAGAAATGAAAAACATGCTTGAAACTATACAAATATTGAGTATATTCAGCCCTAACCTTGAAACAGGTAGTTTAAGCCAATTTTCTCCATAGTCTTGAAAAAATGCAAGGATTAACTACAATAACTGTTATTTATGTATCTTAATGGTCTTGCATATATAAAAGAATGCAAATAACATTTTAAGCTATGGCTTGCCCTTTACATTTATGGGACCATAATTTGGTCTTTGATTATAACACGATATAAAACTACCATGAATTTTTAAATTAAAAATTATTACAATGAAAGACACATTTTTATTAATCCTCCTCAAAATATACTTTACCCTTGCTTCAAAAACACTTACTTCCTTGTTCTTGTCACTTTGTGGAGAAACTCTGAAAGTCCTTCTCATGTGCTAAGTTCCACTTTACTGGTTCAACCCCCTGAATTGATTTAAAACGTTTGCCTTGCATGGTCACTGTGACATTGCACAAGAGTCAGGATTATCCTGGTGTCTGATCTGCTGAGGAAGGTGGATGACGACATGCTTTAATGTGCTTTCCTTTGTACTGAATGGGTCTTGGTAGTAGCATTTACCATATATTTGTATAACATCTTGTAAAGACAGACACAAAAAGATTCTGTAACTATTTCAGAAGGTGGCAAGAAGAGGGAATATTTTTGAGACAAAGGTGAATATTTGATGGGGGGGTAACTTTTTTTACTGTAATAAAATTTTAACTTTTATAATAAAAATATTTTGAGCACTCCTTGTAAACATACAAAAATTAACTTTATGACATTTATACTTTACCAATACTTAGTTGTTGTAATCAGATTTTGATATATATTATACATATCCTTATAATACATATCCCTGCCTGCCTTGCATAATCAGATCTTTTATGATATTTCTTTTGTCTTGGTCACCATCAAAACTGACTGGAGGTTTTATCTTTTACTTGATATCATCTAAGTAGGTGAATAATATGTCTATTTTCCTTTAGTCGAAACAAAACAAAATATCTGACAAAGAAGTCAATACAAGTTAGGTGTTTTTTGGCCCTGTTAACATCAGTAGTAATGGAAAAGAAAAGAGATAAGAATTAAAAAACAAAAACACTTCATATATAGAGGTTATTCACATTTACAGTTACAAAAATACTTTTGATGGGAGATTTGAAAGTACAGCAAGATTAGTAGTAGTTTTAGTGTGATTCATTCCTTTTGTGTTTAAATATTTGAACACTACAAGAAGTAATACCATCAATACAACTAACATTTTTCTTAAAACTGAAGAGCTTGTAGAATTATATTTTTATTTTAATGTCCTTTTATCTTATGAGAGAATTTTAATGTCCACTTTGCTTGAAGTAGTTTTTTTCTCTGCTTTCATGAATGTTTGGTGCGTAGCTCATTTTTCTGATATCTGGATGTGACAGATTTTAGTCAGAGTCACATTACTTTTTCTTATTAGGAAAGTTACGTCTGCTCATGTTCCCATTCTGTTTTTGGAAACACCCAGCCTTCCACTATATACCTGCTTCCTATTTCTCTAGCCTAATGAAACTAACTCATGATCAGAATGGATCCTGTGTTTTATGAATGGTGATCTGTGTCAGCCTAACAGCTTTTTCCGGAGGAAGATACACTACGCAATCATACGTAACTAAATATTTCTCTTCAAGTGGGCTTCAGAAACTAAAGAAAACAATCAAGGCAAACATTCAAAGGCTATAAACACTTACTTTTGACCAGAGATGTTTATATTTTCAATATATTCCAAGTTAGAAGAAGGCATTAGAGAGTTTTAATTTCACAGCATAATTACTGAACCAAAATAATGAATTGTAAAAGACTTTCGCTCTTATTTTTTACAGAAAAAAACAGAGATTTATGGTTAGAAGACATGTTTTTGTTCCAAGCTGTCTTATAAAACCTGGCAAGACTTAAATTTTACATATGTAAAACAAATTATTGAAGAATTTTCCTGAATCAATCTATTTATACCTAAAAGTCCTATTGTGTTCTCTCAGATTTACATAAAATTGAAATAGTCTCTCCTCATACTATTATCTAGTATACCATATATTCTAATATTTATAACATTCCCAAAAGGCCTTGATTTTGAGTCTAAATTCAGAAGGATGAAAATTTAGTAAACAGTATTTAAAAAAAAGAAAACTTCACTGTACTTACATAACTGAAATATTCCATAAATTGTTTAAAGTGACAGTTAATAACTTAGGCATTACAAAAAATACTAAGCCAGCTAATAAGCCTGAGTGTGTCAAAGAAAGTTTCTGGAGAAACTTTAGTGAGTTTTGAGAAATAGGTCCAATTTAGCTTTAGTAAAACAGTACGAGGTGCTTCAGGGAAAGAACCATGAGTCTTTAAAAACAATTATGTGTTCAAAAAGCATGACATCTCATGTAATATCTTGATTAGATATGACATAGCAGAAAGTCCATGTGTCTATCAAATATTAATTCTCTTTTTCTATTTCCTTGATAATTCTCTGTCTCTCTCACCGTCACTTCTTGCTCAGTCTCTGCTTCTCTGAATATCTAATAATTCGTTAAATTTAGGTAACACCATGTGACTAATGTTCAGCCAAGAACATCTAAGCAGAAAACTATTTTTGTACTATACCGAAGAATGCTTTCCTTGGTATTGCTGCTTGGAATCCAGATTGTTGAGATTATAATATGCATGTATGAGAAATATACTGATATATACTGCAAATATAAGTTTTGAACTTTTGTTCCTTTTAGGTAAGCATACTATTGAATGATCACGTTGCATATAAAGAGTAATAAAAGGGACTTTGAGAAAAAGTATTTGATAAAATTCATGATATATTAAAGATTTTTATTCATATGTTCTGAACATTAGCACACATGTTATAAATGGCTTTTGAATCTCATAGTTATTATGTAAGAATATTTGGAATGGATTAGAATATGTGGAATGGACGCAGAGACCTGAGTTTAACATCTAGTGAAGCAATCAAAACACACCCAGGAATACTTCAGGTCTTTATTCAGTGACTATTTTCTTTCACTCACTTGGGAGATGAGGGTGGAAAACAAACAATAAAAATTATAATAATTTTATTATATTTTTGGTATACTGGGGAGTGAACCCCACATTTTGACCATGAAAAGCACATTTATTTTATTTTGATCACATTGTGAAATACTCAGAATAATACATGTGGGGTTGTTTGTAACTGTGATACAATGTACAAAGCATAAAATTAGTGTGCCATTCAGTAGTATTAAGTGCAGCCCATCTCCATAATTTTTCCATCTCGCAAAAATGAAGTTGTAAAGGAAAAAGAAAATCGTTCAATGTGTTTAGATACTTGCAGTGAGTTTTTATAAGATATTCAAGAGCAGCTTTCCAGATCTTGTTGCAAAAAGGAAATTCTGTTTAACTAGCTGTTCACAGTTTTTGTGTTCAAAGTTATCAATAAGTTAACCAAAAAATAATCTGATATGTTTGTTATAACATCACTACACAGTGAAGAACCATGGATGTTAGTTTAATTGAACACAGATTAAGGAATGAAACAAACAACTTCTAGTTTACTAATACAAAAACATTTAAACTAAAGTTTCCATTGCTATATTTAGCCAAGTAACTATAGCCTAATGATTCCAGTAACATGAACTTTTTGAAACATTCAAATATTTGTCCTACTTAGAACTTATAAGCAAACAAAAAAATGTTATTCTCTGAACATTCTCCTTATGAAATCATTCTTAAACTCCTTCTAATCTCTAGAGGCAGTGTGAAAGAGTTTGAAAAGAATATTAAATATAGGGAGAGTCCTTTGATATCGCAGATTAATGCAATAATAAACTTTTATGTTAATGACTCCTTAGAGAACAATTTAATAATTTAGCAGTGAGTCAATTGCTATGCTTATGGATCTTTTGAGGTATATATTTCAGTTCAGTAAGTCTCTGAAACACTGAAAGTAAAATTAAAGTGCAAGCCAACATTAATTTGAAATATATCAATCCACTGATTTTATGCTTCTATGCTATTGATTTCAATTGAATAAACATATTTTAACTGTGTTGATTTAATTAGTAAAACAGAATATGTCTTTATAATTCCTACATTCATTAATAGGATGAGTGTTCTTAGAATAGAAAAAAATAATAAAATTCCATTTTTAAAGTAACAGGTGAAGTATGCATTTTCTCTAAAGGAAAGATGTTGATTAGTCACAAAATAATTATTCCTAAAATCTAGCTATTACAGCTAAGTATTTAAATTCCCATTTCAAATTTGTTTTGAAATGTGAAATTTGATAATCCCAATGTATAGGGTGATCTTATGAATGTTTATGTATATTCATAAAGTAAAATACGCAGTTACTAAAATTACGGTATGGTGACATATTCAATTTCAGAAAAATACGTCTTAAGTTTTAATATGCATAGGAAAGAACATGTACGATAAAATCTGAGCAAAATCATTTTTTACAAGCTACATTATAATGTATATGAATTCAAAACTTTATTTCCTAGTAGGAAGTCAGATTCATGAACTTTTTCTAATCAATTATTGTACACCTACACTTTCTCCCAAGAAGGTATATCCATATAATGGTAAAAATATGAGAACAAGGGAAAATTAAAACCAGCACAATAGACTGTAAAATACACACAAAAACAAACACTATTCAATGTCTATTTCCGTATAACTTCTGAAAGCACTTACTTAGCTATACCCTACATGACAGCAAACAGCAAGTTAAAAGAATGTGCATTTTACCGTCCAAGAGGAGGGAAAGTTTGGCAGCTGTTTGCTACTTTTAAATACAATCTAGTTCTTTCCTTATATATTAAAAAATATTCTTATATATGAGAAAGCATATGTACTTGTGGTAAATCCAATAAAATGATAAATTATTTTAATTTGATTAAGTTGAGTAAATTTATACTTTAATTCAAGAATGTCTCATGCACATTGTTTTGCTGTTATTGTTTTTGTTTGTTTGACTCCTCTTTGGGCATTTTGCAAGAATTCGGTCTGAAATTTTAGGCTGAAAATAGCTTACTCTTTTCAGTGAAATATCTGTTGCTTAAGATGTCAGTTTTGATTGTTGCTGCATAAATAAACCGGTTTTATGTTTATGCTTTTGCACATTCAGCACTCAAAATTTAGCTGTTTAAAACACCAGTGCATTATTACCTTTCATAATTGTGCAAATGGTATTGGTCTGGGGTTTTTCAAACAGGGGTAACCAGTTAGACTGAACTGCTGTCCTGTGAAGCTTTTGCTGGAAACCTAAGGCAGCTCGCTTGCTCAGCTGAGTTGATGCTGGCTTTCAAATGACTGCTCAGCTAGGGTTGTCAAGTGGAAGGCCTGCACATTATATGTTCATAGGGCACAAGCTTCCTCATGGCTGGATTCCAACAAATTACATCACAGTAGTTGGAATTCTACACAATCCAGGCAAAAAAAAGAGACATGGATTCTATAACCCAGTGTCAGAAGAGATGTAGCAGTATCTGAACTGCGGTACATTATTTGATTGGTCAGTTCAGGAGGTTTCATAATAAAAGAAGATTATAAACGAGTGAGAAAAAAGAAATAGATTATTGAGTCAGAGGGCAAAATGGAAAGGTAGCATTTTTAGAGTGTAGCTTGAATCGTCAGAAAACTAATAAACCACTTGTAATTTTCATTATTAGGTTTATAAGAAGAAATGCTGTTATTAATGAAAATAATAGTCAAAACTAAATGAATCTACAAAATTTAATATTGTCTTGAAAATTTTCTGAGTGCTACCTGTATTCTGATACATTCTCCTTCTTATTACTATTTCTCTATCTTTTATTGTTCTTCATTTCAAATTAATTGATATTTTAGTAAGGAAATGTCATCAGGAAAATTACAACATGTAATTAGGTCCTAAAGACACTTTTGGTTTCATTTATCTTGATTTATCTTGGTTTTTAAATGAGGGATCTCCTCGCATTGTTAGGACCATTGTAATACAGTGAAAAAAAGTATAAAATAGTGAGTGTGTAGGGCAAATCAATGTGAGACAAACATCAGAAAATTATAAAATTTGATTAAAACATCAAAATTCTTAGGCAGATTCTTTTTCTCTTAATGTATATTTCTTAATTGTTTCTATTATTTGAAAAGAGTGATTATTTCTCTTTCTTCCCACCTGTCCTTGCATTTTGAGATCCATTGTCTTCTAGATTTACCTTATGAAACTCTGGTAACCACCTCCCGCTTCACAGATCTTATTGTTTCTTTTAAATAACCATCCCTTAAAATATAAATATTGTGTGAATCTTTATGCGTGACCGTGATGAACACATAGAGCATGAATTACTTAGTTGCTGCTGGGTGAAAAAACTGACATTCTCAGTTTGAAGGAAGAAATTTTATTTGGTTAGTCTTTTCCAGTGGATTCAGTCCATGGCCAGCTGACCGGGAGGCAGATGTGGTCTGGTGGAAGGATGTGGGGGAAGACAGCTGCTCAACCCCTGGAGGATGGAAGTGAACAAAGGAGAAAGGAAGTGAGACAAAAATACCCACTTTCCAGTCATGCCTTGGAGACCTGCCTCCTCCAGTTGGGAGAGATGTTTTATATTTAAACCATAATACCTAGGAGATAAAAGTCCTCAGAATAAGCTAGTATAATTAGAAGCAAATAAATAGAAAGTCTCGGGTATAAACAGAATTGATCACCAGTGTTTCAAACTTCAAATCAGTAAATGTCAATGATCAAGTATTGAAAGAAAACATAAGAAAACTTCTGGTTTGTTATTGACTTTCTCATAAAAAGATAAATACAGAATGATTCCAAGTAAATGTTTTATTACAAGAGTTCTGTTAAAAAATGTGTATGATAAATATTTTAATATACTAGATAGTTATAGAAATTGTTTTTTGTAATAGTATGTATTATTTCATTTGCAGTCAATATTGAGACATGTTAGAGACTTACTAAGTAATAATGTAGTATTTCTATTGGCTAATGATAACTTTTTTTTAGACGTTTGGTTTTGAAATAGGTCTTAGTTCAATTAAAGTGTAAAAAGTAGATATAAGATGTGTGATGATACAAAATGCTGTGTATCTCTGCCATTTGTAACCATCTTATATTCCCAGGTACTAGAATTAAAATGGACATTGGAATCTTAAATAATCAAATAGCTTTTGTCTAAAATATTATAGTATTTTTTCTGCCTCATATAGCAGAAGGGACAGTTTTCTCCTTTAAATATTATAAATATACTATATATATATATACACATATATATGTATAAACACACAAATATATATATATATAAACACACAAATATATACACATATATACAGTCTAATGTATGTTCATGCATGCATACCTGCTTGCATAATTTGTATTTGTTGGCCCCATGGCTGTAGTTTCTATGGTTTGTTAGCTGGGATAAGAACCAACCAGGGCCCAAGGGCAGTATTTACAGCAACCCCTTGTTCAGAATGTGGAAACATGCCAGCTATGAAAGAGCATATTTTCAAGTAGGTAATTTAAACAAAACAAAAACAAACAAATAAAACGCAGTCAATATAACAAATGTCATTTTATTGGCAGGAGAAATAATCAAACTTCTGATATCAAGCATCAGAAGCTTTGTTTCCAAGAGTTTGAGAAAGGAGCATGATCATAAAGATCAGAAAGTTTCGTGCACTTACAGTAAGTCTTTGAACCTTGTTTCAATTTGGACAAACAGCACTAAGCTGAGATGAAAGAAGCAACTGAAAAGATGAAATAAATTAGACACAACTGATAGAAATTAAGCATGCACCCCTCACTCACAGACTGAAATCCAGACACAAATAAGATGATTAGGAAGACGCTGAGAAGAAAATTTCTCAGGCATCAGATCCTTACAAACAAATAGCAGCCTGAGGTCCTTCCAAGACAACTTGGCATTCACAGTTTGGAAACTATGAGTATGGATAACTTCTTGGACCTGGGATGAGGATTAGAGGGATACCTTTGCTAAAAGTATTTTCTTTTCTTAAAGACCACCAGCTAGTGAGATTAGGTAAATACTTTAATGTGATAGTTGAGTACATGAACCTCAATTATAAGAAAAATATCTTAAATAAATTAAATTAGAAATTTTTCAAAAACAATCTAAGGCAAAACTCTTATTTTGTGAACCTGATAATAAAGTAAATATGACATCCTTAGGGAAAGTGAAAGAGAATCTGTATCTTTTATATATTGCACTTGATTGAGCTGCTAAAGTAGGAGAGACAGTAACATTTAAACAATCTACTGAGTCTAACCACCTATTTTTCTCAGTAAGAAGAGACACTAACTAGATGAGTGATAACTATGGTGAAAAACATCTAATAATCTAATATTCTTTAAATGAACCAAAACTTGTGTGATTAATTGGTTGCACTGTTGAGATTTTAAGCTGAATATCAGAAATTTCCTGAATGATAGAAACTATAAAAATCAATATATCATGGTGTTTGATTAGCAGCATGTTTAAATAGCCTTCTTTTGACATAAGCATTCTGACTCTTGAGGATGGTGTAGCTAAGGGAAATCCTCACGGTGGTAGGCTTAGAACGGAGGCAGTTTCAGATAGCTAAGACTAGGATGAAGTCACATGCCAATGGTGAGGACTACCAATTGTGTACAAACAAGAAATGCTTCCCAACTACTACTATTGCTGAGAACCGTCTTGAAAGGATAACAACAAAAACTAAATTCTAATCTTGTCCCAACATAAAGAAATAACAAGGCAAACAAATATTTCAAAGTAAAATTATCTCTACATTCCCATAATTAGAAATGCCTTTGATGAAATCTAAAAACAAACAAGCAAACAAGCATGAATTTTCAATTTGAATAATATAAAGGTCCAATTTTAAGGAGACACTATATCTAGCATACTTCTAAATGTTTATAACATTATTATTATTGGTGAAAATATCTTTACAGGGTATTTCAAATGAAATATCTGTGACCCATGTTTCTATGAAACAAGGGATCCTTGTCTCACTAACAAACTTAAGGCCCAAAGGCATCATAACACGCACAAACTGTATGTCTTTTGGTGGGGACTGAAATGATCATTGATTCAAGATTCTTTTAGTTGAATGATGACCAAGGTGACTTACAGTTTCTACTGATTCTTCCTGTAAGAATATTTTTGAAAAGCTAACTAGTAGAAAAGGCATAAAGATGCCAGAACCTGCCATGAAAAGTTAATTGTAGCTGAGAGAATTGTAGTGATTGCAGAATGTATTCAGAGAATACAAATGCAACCACTCTAAATGCCGCAGTAAGGCAAACGCCAGTTAAGATTTTGGCATTGCCATTCTCTTCATTTCTTTTGTTTTCTTTTGCAAGTTGACTTCAGAGGCTAGTATGTTTATATAGCTTATACAATAATGCAGGATTTATAAAAACAGTTTTTTATGATCTCAATAATAAATATATTTACTGACACCATGGGGGATACTAGGTTGTTCATGTTTAAACAATTGATTATGTTTTTGACATACAGAAATAGATCTTAGCTCCAGAGCAACTTAACTGTAATAATTCAAATAGCATCATTTCTCTTGATCATAGAGATTTTTAGAAATATTATGAGTTCATTGTGAATCAAAATTGAAGCTATATTTTAGTTGGATTTTTTTTGTTAGTTTTTTTTTTACTACACAGGATAACAACACATCAAAGAACTTTTTAAAGAAAAGTCTGTCTGTTTTTCTGACTTAATGTAAAGTGCTGTATAAACTAAAGATGAATTAGAAAGCCTACATTAACTTACAGCCAACATATAACTTACTGAAATTTATTTAAGATAAAAGTAAAATGAAACCTCATTTTTGTAAATAAGAGTCTATTACTCAGTACCATTAGTCATCAAAATTTATTTACCTTTCTTTGTTATTTGAATGAAAACTACCATCCTGTGTGTTTTGCTTTCAGAATTTTAAACTAGATTGATCTAGCCCTTCAATGTACCTTGCTGGAAAAAATTAAAAGCATAAACGTGTTTTCTGTATAATTCACATAAAAATAATTTTATCCAATCTGTAAATTAAATGAGCTATTTGATCATTAAGCATTATGTAGGGGAGTAAAATTTTATAGAAAAATGATGATTTAGAAATGTTGTACAAAATTTAGGTAAAAGGCAAGAGTTGGCTCAGGTATAAACTTCTGTATCGTACTATTTTTCAAGTTAGTAAGTTAGTAAGAAAAAAACCTGTGAGGAAATCCTCCTTTTCCTTTTCATATCTACTGATTTGTCTTGACCATGATTAACAATGATATTAAGATAAAAAAACTAACACTTTACATATATAAAATTATTGAATCTTGATAAAAATTCCATATCATATTCTCTCCATATTTGGAGTAAGAAATTCAGTCACAGAGAATTTGATAATGGAACAAATGAGAATGGTGATGGCTACAGAAACACACAAAAATATCACTTAGCTATTTAACTCATGGTTAATACAGAATAAATTTGGTACCTGAACAACTAAGAGATATGCTTCTTTGAGATCAACACAAAAGCTGACTGAGTGATTTTCTAAAACATGAAGAAGCTGCTACAGATTATTCCTGCAGAGGAGTTTCCTTACTTTATAACTACTTTCTATCAACTGTTATTTTCTAAAGATTTGAGCAAAATAATTGCACAAATAATTATTACTCACTGATAATTATTATTTACCTGATAATTTTCACAAGATGCTATTATGCTGGTTGATTGCATAATATGTAAGCATTCAAGTAATATATCTTCCACTATATTCTAAACTTTCTGTTGCTTGGAATTTCCTTCTTACTTAGTCTATCCTTTGGTTCCAGCTTTCTCATAATTTCAGCTGTGCAATTTAGATGTCCATTACATGGTTGAATCACAAATCCTATTTTGCAAGATGTGAACAAGTTACATTTTAGCACTATTCATGTATCATAACACCACAGACAGCTAAGTTAAATAGAAACATATTTGGTCAGATAGGGCAAGGTCCTCAAGGGAGTCAGTGAAGAAGATGAGATGAAACTGTGACTGAGATGAAACCATCAAAGACCAGACTTAAAGAAAGAGAATAACCAGGCCTACAAGCCTATCCAAGAAATAAGCAATATACTATCATTGGTATTAGCTGGTACAATAAAGTCCAGTTAGCTGTCAGTCACTAAGGTGGGTGGTCAAGACTTCCTGACATTTCTCTTGCAAAAAAAGGAGCTTACTAGCATTATATTGGATCAACATTACCTAAGCAGCTGTATTTGTAAACTTATTTGTTGATCATGGTTTTGTTCTACATTATACACACTTCATGATTGTGCTCTGTAAAATTTCCTTTGAGAAATGCACTCATTAGCCACCTATTTTTGAGTTCCCTTCCTGATTCTCAAGAGTTATTTCTCAAAAACACACTTCCTATTCTTAACCTCTCTTGTTCCTTAAAATTCATTCTTCAATTTTAGAAAAGACAAACTCAGTGTATCTGACATTTAACAGGTTGAGAGCTATAATATTTCCTGTATATCATTTAGAGGTCTTATATCAATACTGTCAAAGTGGAATTTTTACAGGTTATAACTAAATAAATGATGCTGCTATGATTGAAGACTATGGTAATAAGGGAAGACTCAGCACATGTCCTGAACTCAGCACCACTTAAATGAAATGCAGTATTTTTGTTTTTTGATAAGAATGCTGAAAAGAAGACATAAGATTTAAGGGTGCAATCCATATTGTTGACTACAGTTCTAATGTTATGCAGCATATTTTAGAGATTAATCATACTTGTTTTATATTTACTTATGAATTATGATAGTTTTATATACTCATTTACATAAGAGTCAACATTCATTAAAATGGAACTAAATTGCAGTGTTAGGAATGAATTTGGGAGTGGCTTCTGGCTCCTACGCAGTTTCCATGGGGACAAATGATAGTGCAGCAAGTGAGATTCCAGAGATGAAACATTGTCATCAACACCCTGGAAATCACATTTTTTTCTGAGTCAGTGGTATTATACAATCTATTTCTTTCCAGAACTTTATATTCCCTTCTAAAGATCTCTTATTTGCATATCCAACCATCAACCTAATGCTACATGTCGTGACACTTCTTTTATCTTGTAATTGGAATAATCTGACTGTGTTTGGTACAGAGTGAATCCTCTGCCAGTGAAAGTTACCACTGGGAATTAGCATGTCCTACTCGTGTGCCTTAATGGCTCCTATTACCCGCAGCTGCAAACCTATGTGCTCTGCCTCACAGCCATCATGATTGGCATCTCTCTCTCCTTGTGTAGCTCAGAGAGGCTACTTTGTGGGATCACCCTATCTGCTCATTCCAGTATGAACAGCATTTGAAGTTCAAATATACCAGCCCGAAGCTAACCGGCTGACATGACATATACTGCTAGTGCTTCCCACATCTGTGAGACCCGGAGGATGAAGTTGGTCTGGGAAATGCTGTGCAGGTTCTTTCAGCTCAGACATTTGGTCAAACAGCCCTCGTAAGGCTATTATGAACCAATCTGTAGACTGGGACCATCAGACTGATTGACACACTCCAGTAAATGGAAGGGGAAGGTTATTCCAATCCTGATTTTTCTCAGAACAATCGTAGGCTGATCTCAAACTCCTGTTTGATTACTGGATAGAGCATCTGCATGGACCATCTAGGCTGCTTCATTTTCAGCAAGATCTGAGCCGTATGTTGCTATGCATATGCTGTGCCTCATCTATCTCCTACACACATGGAATACTGTGAGATCCCTGGGGGAGTGCATATTCCATTCTTATTCTTAAAAGACTAAGCTTCATAATCTGTTTAACAGCTCATAGTGTTATTTTATGCTGATCATGAAGCAAATGTTGGTTTACATAAATGAATACTTTCAGCAAATTTTCTTTTAAAAAGTTTTAAGAAAACGTGTGTGTGTGTGTTATTTGAATTAATTGTAGTTCAATCTAATGAGTCACATTTTAAAATATAGCTCAAAACAATCCTATAATATTGAATAGGCCATTTTGTGTATTTTCACTAGTTTTAAATTTTTTTTTAGTATTGGTTTTATCAGAGAGGTGAATGTGACTGTACAGTGAACTTACAAATGCAAGTTTTAAGAAATCTGAGCCTATAAATATAAAGTGACAATTTCTTAATAAACTTAAATGTAATTTATATATGAACATATATTTTCTAAGGTCTGTGTGCTGTAAGTAATGATGCCCTTGTAGTACAAAAAAGCACACTCAACATGCAAATTGAAGTTTTTAACATTATTCTTATATAAAAGGATTCAGATATCCATGAATAAGTAGCTGATACTATAACTGGTATAAGAGGATGCATGGAGAACCTGGAATATCTTGAAATGCAAAAGTAAAGGGGTCCTGCAACAAAAGAACCAACAATAATAACCACCATTGGGTAATGGGTCTATGCTGGTGCCTGCAACTGCAAGACAATCTAATGGTCACAAGTGGAACAATTTGTGAAAGAAAATAAAGAGGTTTTGAATAAGACAAAAGCATGTAATAGATATCCATGTGTTTGTATTGATATAAATCTTCCAGCCCAATGAATTTCCAAATATATATATATATATATATATATATATATATATATATATATATAATTTTTTTTCCTAATTTAGGTGGATAAAGCATAACACCCCTTTAAACTCATCATGGCCTTCAAGTTTCTAGATGAGCAGTAAATAAAGAGCAGTTCTACTATCATCAGAGACTGAGCCTTCATTCCTTCACAAGACCACAAGAAAACTAATCCAGTGGAGGAGCAATTCAATGAAATACTGAAGAATGATATTCTCCTGAGCAAAACTTGTTATCTACAAAAATGCTGATAGATTTACCATAACAGATAGACATAGCTAAGGCTAAAAGTTAGCAGGGAGAGAAAAAAGATAGTGGACTGAAATACAACTGAATGAAGGCCAGATACGGCTACTCTGTCAACAAGAGATAGGGTCTTTACTGTGATATTTCACACGATTCAGGGTGGGTGATTTGACATGCGCCATGACTGAGGAAGGCTTCATTTCCTACTTTGACCACCTAAGCAGGACAATGAAAGAAATATATTATATGGAAAAAGACTATTGTGACTAAATAGCCAAACCTGTACTTTGACTTGAACTTACAGCTTATTTATATATAAAGCACTCAGTTTTGACCATAATTTGAAGCACACATTGAAGAGAAAAAATAAACTTTTATTTACATTATAGCACAAAGGATATTGAAAACACAATGGGTAGTAATGATGCTTATATTTGCCAAATCCTTTTCAGCTCTGGAGGGCCATAAACAAAGTTATTCTAGTTCATGTTGAAAAAAACAAAAGTTGAGAATTGTCTAAATCTTCTTACAAATGCATCAACAATCTGCAGTCGTAGGAAAATTAAATATCTCCTCATTAGTGTATTGATAAATGAGCATAAATTTCTCATACTATTGAGAGAAACAACATATAGAATGCCATTTTCATGTTTGACACCTTCTGCTTTAACCCTCAACCCATTCTTTTCCGTTTTAGAAGTCTAAGTTTTTAAAACAAATTTTTGTGGGTGGATTTATCTCTAGTTTCTTGTCTCTAGGTTTTTTATACTATCACTCGCCCTCAAATTTTTTTAACATTTAATAAGAAATGAAAACTTTGATCTCCTCTGAAAAAGAATGAGATGCATGAGACAAATTATCAGGTAATTCAGGGAGATGCCAGCCAGTCTCTTGCTAGGCATCTTGTGATATGATAGGTATGAGAAAGGCAGACACTGTTTCATTGTTTCTCTAGCTCACACTGCTCACTTACTGTGAGATACATTTTTGCAGTGAATTTCAAAAAGATTGGCGACATATAAGCAGTTAATTGTAATTAGATGTCGCTGCATATTGGTAATAAGAAAGGAAAAGAAAATCAACAAAGACTGTATTAGCTAAGACTGCTGTATATGTCATGGAAAATTATCTTCCAATATCAGTATTTTTTGGGCCTTTGACTTTCTGTTAGCCTGTTCTCCCTAAGTTCCTATAGTTCACAGATAGTAGATAATACTTTAATCAGTTTATTTTACGGGTAATAAATGCTTTTATTATAGCTGGCTTCTAACCACTTACTTCCCTTCCCTAAGCAGTACATTGGTGTGAAACTACAGGTGATGGCTTTATTTTTTTAATTGGAGTGTTTTCAATAGATAGCATTGACTCAGCATATGAATTTCTTCCTTAATCAATGAGTCTTTTCATCAAACTGGAGGGTACTAATTCATACCATATTTCTACCTAATCCCAGGGGACATGTGTAGGCACTAAAGTGCTTATTGATTTAAATATCATTACCTGTTTGCCACAGAATAGAAAATAGTCTTGGCATTGTTCTTGAAATATTTATGAAATAGAAAAACATAACAATGTAAACCAACATCACAAAAATTCTATAATGAAGCATGATGTATCTTTAATGAAAATAAAGAATTAGAACATGACTGAATGGATTTTACACATTCGTGCTCATCAGCGTGTGTATATAGGAGGAAATATGAGTATTTCTAAATAGGTATTTTATGTGGAAAAAAGAGTCTCATCATCTATGAAGGATAATACTGTTGTTTAAAAATAATTTTTGGTCTAGAAATAAATTCTCCTTTGCAAAATCTGTATGTAGTAACAAATTAAAGGTACATTATATAAAGAAATAAAGCTCTTTGGGACCCAAAACTCCCGGACCGTAGAGTGGCTTGAGCTGTTTGGATTGAAAGTCTGCGCAGACTTGCATCTCGGTGCGACTCTTTGGGACTGGCCCTTCACTTGCAGGGAACCTCCTGGAGACCTGCCTGGGACAAGGCACGGAGCCCTGGCCTGCCTGAGATTCCACAGGCTCCAGGGTTGGCCACACCCAGCACTCGCCTTACAACTTAGGGAGCTAGGAGCCCACAGAGGGGAGTTAGGACCCTGTGAGGAAACCAGGAGCCTGTGGGGGAGCCACTTCCCCTCCAGGAACTGAGGATGTAACAGGTAATTTGCCACATAAGCAGAGAAAGCTTTGGAACACTGCTCAAAGTAAGGAAATACAGAAAAATGACAAAAGGAAAGACCAAAAGGCAGGCTCAAAGCCCTAGCCCTCCCCAAGAAAGCTTAGAAGCTGTGTACATAGAAGAAAAAAGAAGCCATACACATGAAATGTCTGAAATGATATCAAATGAAATAAATATGCAAATAGGGAAAGCTATGGAGCAATTCAAACCAGAAATACTTGCCCAGGTAAAAGAAGAATTGATAAAAACAGTGAAAGAAATAGTGAACGCATCTAGTGAAAACACAGCTAAAACATTAGAGGAACAAAGCAAACAGATAAAATCCCTCAAAGAACAATATAAGAAACAAACAGAATGCATAAAGCAGATTCAAAGAGACATACAGGAAATGAAAAATTCTATTGAAAGCTGTAAAAACCGCCTCAATGAAAGTGAAGACAGAATTTCAGACCTCGAAGATAAGATTGCAGCCAGTGAGCAGGAAAGACAAGAT